>CAWVNO010000751.1:0-75258 GCA_963930645.1 Salticus scenicus | reverse complement strand
AATATTTTTACTTAAATCGAAAAAAAAAAAAAAAAAAACTTTCCCAAATCATCGCTAAATCGCCTTAGAAACATACCTTAGAAACAATTACAATATAAATTTCTGTCTAACATTATCTCTCAATTTATAATATATATATATATATATTTTAACTAGGCCAAAGGAAAAAAGAAATAGTCCTTACGTCCTTAAAAAAATGTTTGGAAGCATTGCTTCCGAAAATTTTAAGATTTCTTTCTTTCTTTCTTTCTTTTCTTTTTTTTTTTTTTTTAATATCACATTAATATCAAAACATTCTTATCCACTGCATACATGGAAATAAATTGAAAAATGCTATCATGTTCTCATTCATAGTCCAAAGAATCGAATAGCACAACAATTTCGCTTTTTCTTATCTATAAAAATCACAATCCATTCTCCTAAACATGTTATGAAAATGAATGTTTCAAGTCAATATTTTTAAAATAGTAATCACGAAGGTATGTTTGTCAACATTGAATAAAGACATCAAGAAAAATCATATTTATTGGTAAATTAAAATTCATTTCTCTTTCACATAAATTGTGAGTTGAGTAACTTTATTGAGAAATTAATACAAAAATTTTCATATTCATATCTAATATAAAAAATTGGTTCATAAAGACAAATAAATGCATAAACAAATTGCAAAAGGAAATTGCCTCTGTATATGAAAATTCACTATATTTTTTTTTACTTATTTTAAATAATATATATGTATACATTTTTTTTTATATATATTTTTTTAACTGTTAAAATTTTCATGAAAGCATTAAACTTTTTCCATTCTCTCATTTTCCTACTACTTTTAAAATTTACTGTTTTACCTATAAATGATAATGCAAATTGAAAATCTATTACATTTTGTTATTTCACAAATGTTAAACATCTGGTTTTTTTTTTTTTTTTTTTTTTTTTTTTTACTAAACCAGTTTTTCATAGCAACACATTCAGTCAAATACATTTCTATTCTGCAAAATTATACTATACGTTAGAAGACAATATTTAAATCATATATATATATATTTCTTTTTCAAAACATTTATCTATTATTATTATTTTCTTTCTTTATTTATTTTTCTTAAGGTAAAAATTAAGTATACTACTCAATTTGTAGTAATATAGATCTACAAAAGATTGTAAGTAACCAATTTTTAGAGTGAATTCATTTCCAAAGAAAGAAAATATATATATACTCTTAAAAAATATATAACTTCAATCGGAAAAAAAATTCCCGAAATCATTGCTAAATCGCCCGTTTTAGTAACCTAATTAACGCCAAGTGAGTAAAAAGGTCTTCATACTATCTATAACGCTGTCAGGTTAGGCATTCCCCGAGTATAGCGTAAAATGTGTGTTATCCAATTATTTGAGTAAAAGATGGCGCCACTTTCGGCTGATGTCCGATCATTCCCATCCGTAATGCTTTTCAATGGGAAAAACGCTCATTTATTTCTTTTTTTTTAACGAAAAGAATGATTTTTGAGTAAATCGGCGAAAAATGAATTTGAATATATAGGGTTTTCTTAACAGCATAAAATTTTTACAAGCGGCATAGGACACTTGTTATTTTAAAAGAGCCAATTTTTATACGCAGTGGTTAGAGCACCGGCAGCCGTGTCTCTATTATATTCCCGGCAGTTCTGACGCTTGCGCATGATTACTGCCGGGTGATTTATTATTCATCTGCCGGTAAAGCGAACGACTCTTATCAACACATGCTTTTGATAATGGACAATATTCCTGTGACGTCACCGTAGGTAAAATCGCCGAACACGTGGCCGATATTTTGTAAACAAATTAGATTCAAGATGCCATTTTATTGTTACGCATAACATTTTCCTAAATATTTCTGCAGTGAAACTTAATAATCAGATATCTGTTTAAACAAGAACAAAAGAGAAATGTAAACAACTGAATCGAACGGTAAAGTTAAAACTATTCCATATCGTAAAATTGCAGAACATTTTATGTATACACACACACACACACACATATATATATATAATGAATATAAGATTAAAAAGAACATTTATACACACACACACACACACATATATAGACATCAAAGCTTAAATAATTAGAATTTCAATCACTTTAATAAAGGAATTTATTAAATGGAACATCCATTTAAATTTGTTAACAACGCCACAGTTCACATGGCAACTTTTAATATTACATATGTTGAGTAATATTAAAGTATATTACTAAAACTGGATTAAAAACAAAACAAAGGTATCACTATATCACTCTTACTTCAATTTCATATAATCTGTAACTCTTATAAATAATATTGCAAGATAAAAATTTGTAAGCCACAATGCTTTGCTATGGTAGAGTTGAGGATTATTTACCTAACCAGCTGATATTCTTGTAGCTTCGAACCCAAAGTGGGAATATGGTCCATTATTAATTCATATTGCCGCATTAATTAGCATTTATTTGTATTGACCATGTTCTGTATTTTAACTCTCTCTCTCTTGATTTTTCTCGTTAAATATTTGTTTCATTATCCAGTTTTATTTTCTCTTATATTTTTTGCTTTATCTGCTACGTTGTCTTTCGTTAAATAAGATAATATAATTAAGCTGAATAAATCTCTCAAATTGCTAGATATTTCTGAGATCTTATATTACTCCATAATGCAAAATAAAAATAAAAATTTAAGAAAACTGATAATGTACATGATTGAAATATACGGGTATAAAATGGGGGGTGGTGGGAGATTTTACATTACACAAAAACCATCACATTTCTAACGTATTGTTATACTTGGATTTTAAAAACTAAATTTAATTTTTAAATTAATCAATATAGTAAAAGAAATTTAATTTTTGACTTTTACATGGTTTCTCAAAAGATTACTCTAATATGTTATTATATTCTTATTTTTAAAAATTAAATATATTTAAAAAAAATTTTTGAATTTAATCAGTACAGTACAAAAAAATTTAATTTTTCAATTTTTTGTGGTTTCTCCAAAAATCATTCTAATTTGTTATATTTGGATTTTTAAAAACTAAAGATATTTTTTAAATCTTTAATGCAATAAATATAGTACATAAACTAAATTTTTAAACTTTGCATGATTTCTCCAAAGATTTTTTTAACATATTATACTTAGATTATTAAAAACTAAATATATTTTTTAAAGTTCTAGTTTAATCAGTATAGTGCAAAAAAATTTATTTTTAACTTTGCAAGATTTTTGAAAGATTATTTTAATATCTTATTATATTTTGATTTTTAATAACTAAATATATTTTTAAAATTTTTATTTTATTAGTACAGTAATAAAGAAAAAAATAAATAATTTTTCAACTTTGCATGGTTTCTTCATAGATTATACAAATTTATCATTATATTTGGACTTTTTAGAAACTATATATATATATATTAACTTTAATCAATATAGAACAAGAAATTTAAGTTTTACATGATTTCTCAAAAGATTATTCTAATATTTTATTATGTTTTATTAAAAACAAAATATATTTTTAAAAAATTTAATTTAATCAGTATAGTACAAAAAAACTGTTTTTTTTTTTTTTTTTTTTTTTTTAACTTTGCATGATCTCTCTGATAATTATTATAATAAATTTTATTTGAATTTTTAAAAACTAAATATATTGTTGCGTACTTGGGGGTTCGTGAGTTGTCCGAGAATGAAAGGCCAAACGTACAAAAATTCATTAATTTATTCACAGAAAGTTCCAGAAAAATACAGGTCTATAAACCAAGTATCAGCTTCAATTCAACCAGTAAACACAGCTTAAACACCAGCTGTCAATAGCAAATCCACAGTACAAACTGTATAGCAAGAACACTTGAAGCAAGTCTCTTTCAAAGAGGCTCAAAACAATGCAAGCATTAGCGAAGCAGGCTGAGAACTGAACTGACTAACTAGCCTTGGCGAAGAAAACAGACTTATATACCCCTGTAGAAAAGTGTGGAACGTTCCAGAAATCTCCATATCTCATCAGCCAATGAGATTAGAGCTTCCATATTTGGTATATCCCTAATAAGGATTTTCTCGCCAAGGTCGCCAAAAAAATCGCCAAGGTGGGAAAAAGTCGCCAAATTTGGCGCCAAATCCATTACCTGCCTTATTCGGACTTTTTAATGCGCTTTTAAGGGAAAATAAGGCTATTTCAATGCTAAAACGACTAGAAATGCATAAAAATAGCACTTTATCAACTTACTAAGCCTCTTTAAAAGAATTTATACAAAAATAAACACAATTATTTACAATTTTGTAACACTGCCCCCCTCCCAAGGACTGCACGTCCCGGGCAGTGCAACCCTTGGTCAAGAGGCGAAACTAAACAAATGTACACAATCTAAAATACAAAAACTAAGTTGCATATAACGATAAAATAGAAACAAAAATCAAGTGCGAAATATTTACAAAATTCACAAATATGTACAATTATTTATGTAATAATAGAAAAATTGAGTTGTAATTTTTTTGAATTTTGAATAGATAAAATAAATAAAGTATATAAATAAAATTGATCGTTAATAATAATAATTATAAACTTTTAATGGTTGGCCGAACGTATAGTGATACATTGCTAAATACATTGTGCCGCGGCTCATTAAACTCTTTTAAATTCCGAAACTTTAAAATTGAGTTAAATCAAAATAAAATTTAATAGATAAAAAATGAAGTACATATAAAGGATAACTTACCCCATGAAGAAAACAAATATATATAGCTGAAAGAGAATTGTATTAATCCAAAAAGGCACACAAATATCCATTAAATCACAAATATTTAAGAAACACTAGATTCTTTATTGAAGCGTTTATATTTCCTTGTACACAACACACAAAAATATTTTATTAACGAAAACGTACCGGCACGTGTAGTATTTTAAAATACACTCTTGTTGTCAATCCTCAAATCACAACTAATAGGTTTTAATCATTATTTCTTATTTGAAATACAAAATTTATTCCAGAAGCCACTATTCAAATATTTCAATCATAGTTAATTAGTCCGTACATTGTTCAATATAACTGAAACACATTTCTAATATTGACAATAAGATGCATAAAAAGCGATGCACGGTGGAAGCGAACGTTTTTTATTTTTTTATTGCAACTGAGAGTCAGTAATATTCAAATAGATCATTTTCTTATACACTGTAGTGACTTTCTATATTTTAGTAATTTGAAATAAATGATTTTCGAGCCAATTATGCGATAATTCATGAAATTTAACTTGAAGCACAAATATCCTCGCATAGAATTCACTCTCGGAACACAGATTTGAATAACCACCAGTAGTTGGTATGATTTCTCCTCGAAGTGTAAATGCACTTGACATGGGAAAGCAGATTGTGACACATTTTAAATATAAGAAATCGAGTCCCTTCGTGAGATCTGGATGATCTACGATCGTTGCTTCCATCTTAGAAATAGCATGATGTAACAGTTCCAGTATAATTCCGGCCGTCCATCAGATTTAAATAAGTAGCCGAGGCGATCGTCACCGTATGTTTCATAGAGAACTTTCGGACTTCCAGTTTATCGATACACCTCGCTATGCACAATTCAGGTATTTACCTATACAGTCATATTTCTAATTGACTCACTAAAATTTCTATTTTGATAAAATATGTTTAAATAAAAGCAGTCTTGACCATTTAAATGGTAGTTAGTAAAGGTAAACAAAACCTAGCCGTGACACCGTCCGCTCACTTTGGCTATGAACGGTGCCCGGCCGGGCGAAAAAAACGTGCGCTTTCTTAGATCGCTAGCATTCAAGAGAGTGAGTCAGGGGAAAAGAAAACATCATCCAATTTCGCGCTCGCCCCGAGTAGCCAATCAGCTTGCACGAAAGGGACGCTGTGACGTCAAGAACGGACGCCGTGAACCTTCCGGAGTGTTCTAGAACATTTCCTCCCCTTCTGAAAGCGCGGGAAGGTACAAAATAATTTAGCAAACATGGCTGACCGCTGAATTTAAGAATACAGTCAAATAAAAAAGGTATTTTTTGGACTTATGATTTTTTTGAAGGGAAAACAATTAAATTTTAAGCTATTTCTATGAGCGATGGCTCAAATTAAAGGAAATAAAATAAGCTATCTAATTAAAATAAAGTTGCAAGGAAATAAAATTTAGAAAAGTATTTAAAATTGAAAAAATCGGAAATTTAGAAAAATATCTGAAAATGCCAAAACGGAATGAAATGAATTTTGACAAAACGGACTTTTAAACATTTTAAATAGAGAAAAATAATTAAATAAAAGAAACTGAAATATTTTCCGGAGGATTTGATAAAAAATAATAAATTTCAAAAGTGTTAAAAAACAATTTATATACAAATATTTACATTACGCATGCGCAAATTTTACCGGTATTTACATTTTAAATTTTAATATTACCGTTAATTGTGGTACTTGGCTAGCCTGTTATAGTGCACCACCTTCGGTTTTGATGAAGGTGTTTTAGTGATCCGCACTACTACATCATTCAGCCATTTTAAGACAGTGTACGGTCCGTCCCAGTTGCACTGTAACTTGGGAGACAGTCCTTTGCGTCGAACAGGATTCCACAACCAGACCTTGTCTCCTTCCTGGAACTCATGTTGTGTAGCCTTTAGATCGTACCTCGTCTTCATTTTCTCTGTTGCCATGTGTATCCGCTCCCGAGCAAAGTTGTGTACGTCCTCAAATCGTGCCTGGAGATCTTGGATGTACTCCTCGGGCGATGAAGGCGCATCGGGTGGACAACCAAACAGGAGATCACAAGGGAGACGAAGTTCACGTCCAAACAGCATCTGGGCTGGAGTATAGCCGGTGGTTTCATGGACAGCACTTTGATAAGCCAGCAGGAACAATGGCAACTTCAAGTCCCAATTTTGCTGGTTCCTTGATACTAGAAGAGAGAGGTTATTCAGGATGGTACGGTTGAGCCTCTCGACCATGCCGTCCGACAGGGGATGTAAGGGTGTTGTCTGGGTTTTGTCTATGCCGAGAAGTTTACCCTTTAGAAAACGGGGTGTGAATTCCTAAACTCATTTTCGAATAGTGATGTCCAAAAGAGGGAATTTATTTTTCCCGTGTAGAAAGGAAAGGAAAAGAATTCACATGTCAGTAGCAACACATTTCTTGTTTATAAATAATCTTTCACTTATAGTTGATGGAGATAAATACATTCTTGAACAAATTTACTGTCGTTAAAATTAAATGATAACGTTTATCAGTAATCAAGTTGTCTTTTTTGAAAATAATTGGATATTTCTTTTCATTAGTATAGCAATTAATGGTTTATTTTACATAAAATACAGAATGACATAAATAAACTCATAATTACAAATAAATGTAGTTCTAATTACCTGAGCCAGATGAAGAAAAAATATTTATTATTGCTTTTGAATATCAAAAGTTATGGTAAATTAAATAATTCAAAAATAATATTAAAAATGTATATTTTCTTTTAATGAGGGGGATTCAAATTTTATATAAAAGAAATATTAGATGAAAAATCCGCATATTGAAATTTAAAAGGAATGGAACTAGATAAAAGTTTTATTTATGAAATGTTTTATTCATTCCTAAAATTATTGAATATAAATTGAATATATGTAGATATGTAACTAAACAAAAATGACCAAAAAAAGAAAGAAAGAAAAGGAAAAAAAGGAATTAAAACTAAAATTATTTATATGTTCATTTTGTACGCACTTTTTATACGTACGTTTTCAGACTTTTTTTTTTTTTTTTCGTTTCAGATATGTTGAAAATTATTATTTTTATTATTCAAGTTTCATTTATACATTTTTATATATTATATCATTTAAATATTGAAAAAAGATTCAATTTAATTTATTATTATTATTATGATTATTATTATTATTTACAAATGCATCGCAGTTTTTAACAATTAGAAATTTTTTAAGCTATCAACAAGCGAAAAAAATAATAATAAATAATTTATTATTATTATTTACAAATGCATCGCAGTGTTTAACAATTAGAAATTTCTTAAGCTATCAACAACCGAAAAAAAAAATAATTTATTATTAGTATTAGTATTAACAAATGCATCGCAGTTTTTAACAATTAGAAATTTCTTAAGCTATCAACAAGCGAAAAAAAAAAAGAATTTATTTTATTATTTATTTTATTTATTTATTCATTTATTCTTAAGAAATATGTTTAATTGGTTTCAAAAATAATGCTTGATTCCGTCGAGACACATAACTTCTGAAACTAAGAGATGTAGACAAGATAATTATAATTATATTTAAAGTCCTTCGAATAAAAATTTCATAATTTTATCCAAGTAATAAAAGACACAAGAATGAAGCTTTGTAATATTTCTTGTTTGCTCAATAGAGAGTTAAACAAAATTTAACATAAGGAGTGAAAAAACGAAAGTGTAACTTTCATAACACACGGAAATACGCTTTCATTGATATCATTTTCGTCTTAACTTTGCCATTTGCTTTACAGGGTCCATCAATATCCGAGCGGTTCTGCGCTCAAAACTGATAGACGTGAGATGCCGGGTTCGATCCCATTTCGCGTTCGTCGACCTAGTCGTCCGGAGTTTTCCGTGGTTTTCTCCGAAGCTTGCGAAAATACGGGATAAGACCTCTTAGAAAGACTCCCATGGAGGACACTTCCTCTCATGACTAGGACACTAGTTCAGTCAATAGGCTTGCTCCCAAAAACCTTTTGCTTTCCTGATGATTATTTCCATTGTATTAACTTTTACAGTTTATAATTTTAGTTCTGATCTTGTTATAAAGAATGAATAATTTAGGTATTCGAAAAAAGTTTCTATCTCAGTTTTTGACTTTTACACACATTTTAGGCTTGAGGAATACGAAAATCACTAAATAGGTGAAGTGTCCATTTATAGGAAGTGTTAGTTTGTACGTTAGTTGTAGTTAGTTTACAGCATGTTAGTTTGTACGTTATTTTTTTTATTTAATTTGTTTGTTAATTTCTTAATTTGTTAAACTTCGTAGAAATTATCTGAAGAATAAATTATCCTAAAAATCTCGGACCAGTTTTAAAATATTTTTGATATTGACAAATCTCTTTTGAATTTTAACATACCAATTTGAAAATTTTGTATACTATTATCATCATTAATGTCATTACTATTTTAACATAGTCGAACAACGAAAAATTTCATAAAGTTCATATTGCAGAAATAACATTTACACTTAACATTTAACAGGGTCTTTTTTTTTTTTTAACACTACACACACAAAAAAGTAGATTTTTTGAAAATACTATTTAAGGAAAGAATAATCTTTAAATAATGTTAAAATGTATATTTTATTTATTAATTATCCCTTTTATTGTGACTTGTTTGTTGCTTTTGTAAAGAAATATTTTTAAATACTGTCAAGGTTTATATCTGATTTATTAATTCTCCCTGTTATGGTAATCGTTTTGCAGAGAAATATGTGTATTATTTTGACTTTTGCGTCATGTAATATCGTTGGTAAACCCAAATGTAAATTTTGGTGGGCCTCTTTCAGTGCTTACAAAATAATTCATCAAATTACTATAATAATATAAAAATCATTTTTAAAATAATATTATAACTATTAAGAAAATATTCTTATGATAAACGCTGTCATATATCACGAATAAAATCTGTATCCTTGAAAACACGCAACACCATTAGCTTTACTTTTGTAATAAGATAATACTATACGTGTAATTAGTATTGATATTTAATATATTACATCCATGTATTGTCGAATAGAAATACAGCGACTTTTAGTTATTAAACCTATCTTTCTTTTTTTTTTTTTTTTTAAGATTATTTGGGGGTTAATTATAGTCAGTTCTAAAATAGTTATTTAATAGTTCTATAATATTTTTTAATATTTAATTCTATACGTATAAAATTAACTACATTTTTAAACGCAAGAATCGACATGCATGATTAAATTCTCGCCAGTGTCCAAAATGTCCGACATTCAATTCCCCAGTACCTTTAGGTGAGCGGAAGGTGTCGGGTATGAGACCAGGATGTATTTGTCAGCTCAGACACTCAAGGTTTTCTGTGGTTTTCTCCTTAACTCACACATTTTAATGTAGTTAATGTAAAATGTTCTTTCCTTAGTGTTTTGAATTCTACTGAAAAATGGCTGTTTCAAATGAGCAAACAGTGTAAATTTTAAAGTGAATTTTCCTTCATTTTTCTTTTAAAGTTATAATGATAACTAAAAAAAGCCTTTTTTTTCTTTCTTTCTTTTTTTTTTTTTTTTTTTTCTTTTAGTATCATACGTATAATTAAAAAAAATAATTTTTAATCCTTTTTTTCATTTAATACAAATTTTATGAAAAAAAAATGTTTTTTATTATATTAGCACATAGCATAAATAAAAGTGGCCAAACTGCTTTGCATGGATTTTAAATCAGTATTTTATAGATTTATTATCATAGTTACCAACTTTTATGCATTTTGAGTACCATAAAAAAAAAAAAAAAAAAGCCCTTGCTTTATTTGCAGAATAAAATTTTTAAATTAGGCAAAAAATAAATAAATAAAAAGTGAAATAAATGAATGAATAAATAGTGTTATTTAAAAAGGTTAAAATTTGGCGAAATTGATATATTATACAAATTTGAATTTAAAGCAAAATATGTGAATTTAGATAAGTAAAAACAAACGGAATTATTTTAAACGTGATTAAATAATGCTATTTCGTTAAAAATACAAGTAAAAAACATGTCTAAAAATATATACAGAATATCAAAACTCAAAAGAAAAAATTAAATGAGAAAATGTACAATATTTTCTTTTATTTATTTATTTAGCTAAATAAATTTTTAATTGATGCCAGACTGTTTTACCCGGATAATAAATCACTATATATTTGACTTAGCAGCTTCCATAAATAATATTGTTATTATATTTAAAGATGTAAATTACTTTAAGAAAAAAAAAAACATTTTAATTTAAATAGAAATTTTACATTTGTTTAATTTATAAATAAAAATGTAGCTACCGATGCATAATGTAGCAAAATCAACATGTTTACAACAGTGAAAAAATTACAGAAAATAACATATAATTAGTAAAATAAAGTATCGCTTCATATACGAATTCTGATAATGTTCTTAAAATATAAATAAAATCTAGCATTACAAAATATACAAGATATTTTTTTTAATTTTTCAAATAAATTTTTATTACATACTAATGCGGCAAAATTGAATATTATTTCAGAAACATGTGAAAAATTACAGCAAAATATATAATTGATTATCTTAAGTACAAATATATAGATAATTTCATATAATACTGTAATATGCGTTGGTCATGTTAGGCAACAATCATTAAACGAATTACTTATATTCATGCTGGTAAGAATTTAATTACAAAAAACTTTAATGATCTTCTGATGTACTAATTAAACTAGATGGATTTCCTTTTCCTTTTTTCTTTCCTTTTCTTTCTTTTTTTTATGCAATAAAAAATAAAATAAAGTTTCTAACAAAATAATAATAATAAAATAAAGAACATTTAATAACGGACTCGGACAGTTTGTAAAATTTAAAAATTGCAAAACTGAGTATATAACCAATAAATACGTTGTATTGACGAAATACTTTTGTTGTATAAAATAAATAAAAAGAATCTGAGAATATTTCAAATTGGCGTTTAACTATAAAAAATGTGTCATATAAATGAAAGAAGTATAAACATTACTTTACTGTATGTATATATATATATATATGTGATGTTAAAAACATCACTTCTTTTTAAATGTTAAATAAGATCGTTTTCTGCACTTAAATGCATTGTTTCTCTCAGCTGGCTCAACTCACCCTGTTGTGTTTGCTTTACTGCAACACACACACAGGAGAAAAATTGGTTCTTCTTTCCTAGTGGTGATGTCATATCACACCATGCTGAGAACCAATAGGGTGATGGTTCTGACTCCACCTTCTGTTATTCCGGCAGTTTTAAAATTTAGTTGGATTTCAGCAGCTCTCAAGAGAAGAACATGGGGTGAGAAAGATTTGTTTTGCTTCTGTTTTAAAATAATGACCATTTTATCATTTGGAGAGAGAGTGCCTACTTATTAATAATAAATATATATATATTAGTTTATATGAATACTTATTCAAATTTTAAAAATCATTAATTTTTATATCCTACTTAATTTGGAATTACTAGTGTGGTTTGGAAAATAAAATTGATTAATTTTGATGCAGCAGATTAGTTTTCTTACAAACATTATTTTTGTATGCATTTTTCTTTTTACAACATTCTAGCCAATAAGTAAATTGATTCCTCTTTTCTCTTATGTAAATAAAATTATTTGGATATATATATTTGACCTTTTGACCCAAAGAATAAAAAGGGTTAGTGGCCAGAACGCAATGTACGCCATGAGGTTCTTTGATCCTCACTAAGTAACTTCTGTTGCTATGAAAATTAAAAATATTAATAAAATTAATTTAAAATATGGAAACATAAAAAGTAAATGAATTATTTACATCACATTTGGTGCCGGAAAGGAATACTTGATTATTGTTCTTAAGAATAAATGATACTGTAGAGATTGTTTATTTTGAATAAGTTATTTTATTTTTATTGCTAGAATTACTGAAATTATTTTTTTAAAGTCATACATTACATTACCAATTACATTTCTTTGGTGATTGAATATGATTGATACCAAGTGACCTATAAGACAATTCCCTGTTTCAAAAATTGTGATTATGCTGGAACTTTGTACAAATGAAAAATTTTTTTTTTTGGTTCAATATATTTTGAATAACTGATTAAATAAATAATAACCAACAGAACTTTGTATTGTTGGCTTAAAAAAAAAAAAAAAAAAAAAAAAAAAAATTGTAGGTATCTCTCTCTCTCCTCAACTACGTGAATTTATTATATACAAATAGCCATCAACACATGTAAAAATCAAGAAATTTAAATAACAAGCTTCATACATCTGTGTTGTTTTTTTAAATCAATGTAGTAGTTTCATATATATACAAAAAATAATGGCTTCTAACAAAGGATTGACAAGAGGTTTACCATTCAAAACTTTAGTAACGCCATTTTCTGGAGACCCTCATTTATTGAATTTTTTTATTGAACAAGTGAAATTTAAAATTGAGAACAGCAAATGGGAAGAATCCCATGCTTTGGCTTTTGTGAAATCAAAATTGGCAGATACTGCTCTTAAGTTTTATGTCTCCTCCCCAGCTTGCCAAAAAGCCAAAAATACAAAAGAGTTATTTAATATATTTAAGAAATATTTTAAGGTAGAGTCGGCAACTGCAATAGCACAACAATTTAACGAATTTAAGTTTGAGTCCGATGTCAATATTAATATTTTTGCTAATAAGCTTGAAAATTTAGTGAGAAAACGTTTTCCTGATATGGAAGAAAAAGCCCTTGAACAACTACTAATCGCAAAATTCAATGATCTCATTCCGCCCCACTTTAGAATTCATCTACTATCACAAAAAGCCACAACCTTTTATCAGATGGTGGAATGTCTCGAAAAATTCCAGGAAATTTATAACTTGCAAGTAAACCCTGTCTTACCAGGAACATCTTTTGCTACTATTCAGAACTTCAATCATAAAATAGATAGTGAAGTGATAGGTACAAACTCAGAAAACAATTTGACTAAGATTAACAATTCATCTTATAGCAAGCGGCCATACAATAAATTTCCACAAAATAAAGGTTCGCACACGATTCAATGCCAATGGTGTGAAAGACCTGGACATTCTGCTCAGAGGTGCTTTGCACTCAGAAAATTACAAAATAATAAGTTTTCTCACAGATATCGTAATGGGCAAACTTTCTCTAGACCTTATAGAGACATGTCACGGAGAGCCAGGGCCCCTAAAACATTTAAATCCAACTCCCCTCAAACCAAAAGTAGTCATTCACAATGACTAGAAGTGGAGAATGGTAGAAGTGACACTAAACTCCTAAATACAAAGAGTTCCTCATATAGGTCAGGTTTGAATAAAGTCAATTACCATAACAACTTTTCACAGACTAACTCAACATATTCTAATCTACCTAATAATTTTTTTGTAAATAACAATGAAATCATTCTGAGATCTCCAGACACACAGGCAAAGTTCCCTTTGTCATTAGAACGCAAAGTCAAATCTGTTGCGATACAGACAACATCTCCTGTATTGGTAACGTCCCCGACTGTGGAGGAAAATGGAGACTGCATATTAGTTAATTCACTGGAATTCTTGTTACACACAGACAATGATCTGCCCAATCTCCCCATCATACAATTACTGTTAAACAAAACATTAGAGAATTTTCTTCTCGACTCAGGAGCTTCTGTGTCATTACTCTCAAAACATTACTTCTTACAAAATCAAAACAAATTATATTACAAAAGAATTGCTTCAAGAGTCAAGATATCTACAGTAAACTCTATAGTCCAATGTGACGGATGTGTTTGCATTTCCTTTAAAATAGGGAAAACTTTTTACAAACACACCTTTTTTCTTATTGAAATACCAACTGAATCTAAATTTATTGGTATACTTGGCTTTGATTTTTTAAAGTCCCATCACGTAGTTATCAATTTACACAATAACAAAATACAAATTAATGAAAATGCTTTAGATATTCTAGACACTGTACCCTCTTGCAGTCTTCTATCATCTGAATCTGATATGAATCGGGCATCACATAAGATAGCTACTCATATGGATTTTCTCCAAACTGGATATAAAAAATCTAAAATTGATGTTCATAAAGAGAACTTACCCTCTGATCAAAAATGTTGGCTTACCCAGAAGATTATGATTGATCCACAGGATACTATATATGTGCCTGTGCGGTCCACGCTTATTCCAGAAAATCAGTTAGTAATGTTTACATCGTCTAACAAGCATTGTCCACTTGTGTCCTATCCTTCTCTTATGGAGGTACAACATATCAAGGAAAATTCTACTAAACAAGAATTAATTCAATTTTTTATTCCTATGTATAATAATTCGAGCAAGAAACTGCATATAAATAAAAATACCGTTTGCGGATACATTTCAGAGATAGATAAAATAGAAGAAAATACCTTGGATCTTGCAACAAATACACCTGATCACATGTGTAATCTAATTAAGGCTACACCAGAAGTTTTATCCTTAAGACAGAAAGAATTTAATGTAAATAATTTTTCTATTCAGCATTTAAAACCTACAGAAAGGGTAATAATGCAAGATATTCTTCAGAAATTTAACTCTGTATTTTCATGTTCACTAAAGTCGATTGGACACACCGATCATATCACTCCATATATAAAATTCATTTCAGATATTCCCTTAAAAACTTACCCTTTTCCTATTCCACAAGCTATTCAAGAAGAGGCAAAAGATCAACTTGACAAATTACTGGATGCAGGGATCATTGAGAGAAATATCTCTGAATGGGCATGCCCAATGCTCATGGTTAAAAAGAAAGCTGTGTCTAAGGAGGATAAACCTTCCTTTAGACTGGCCCTAGATTTAAGGTTAATCAACTCTATGATTCGATGCTCCACTTATCCTCTTCCAAGAATTGATACGATAATAAATAACATCTCAAAATTTAAATATTTTACAACATTAGACTTTCCCTCAGCGTATCATCAAATTTCATTACCTAAAGAATACAGACGACGTCTCTCATTTACTACACAATGGGGAACTTATTCATTTAAAAGATTAATGTTTGGGCTGAGATCAGCCGCATCAACATTCCAAATGCTTATTGACACAATTATACAAGAGTGCAATTGTTCAGGTATATATGCTTACCAGGATGACATTATTATAGGAAGTGACTCTTTCCAGGAAACAACAGAAAAATTACAAACACTTTTAGCTACTCTACAAAAGTACAATCTGACATTGTCTCCAAAGAAATGTAAATTCCATCAGTCATCTATTGAATATCTCGGTTTCAGCATCCAAAATCAGAAAATACATCCTATTTCTTCCAACATTACAAAAATTACTCAATTTCCTATCCCAGCAACCAGAAAACAACTAAAAAGATTTATAGGATTGTGTGGATTCTACAGAAAACTCATTCCCTGCTACTCGCGATTAATTGATCCTTTGATAAAATTAACATCTCCGAAAACTACATTTAAATGGACAGAGGAACATGCTGAAGTCTTTAAACAAATACAGAAAGTTTTTTTCTCTAAACCTTTTCTTTCTTTACCCGATTGGTCAAAACAATTTTTTCTTAATACAGATGCTAGCAAAATTGCTATTTCAGGGGTTCTTCTACAAGAAAAGGAAGGCATTCTGCTTCCGGTTAGTTACTTTAGTAAAACACTATCTAAATCAGAACAGCGATATTCAGCCATCAAGCTTGAGCTGATGGCCATAGCTAAGTCAGTCAGTGCATTTAAATTTTTCCTTTTCAACCGACCTTTCACCATTCTCAGCGATAGCAGACCACTCGAACACTATAAGAAAATTTCCTCTCCTGCTGATCTAACTACTAAATGGCTGATTGAATTATCAAACTATCAATACACATTCAGATATGTAAAAGGTAAAACAAATGTTTTGGCAGACTATTTTTCAAGAGAAGACTTTTCTGCATACACTCAAGATCTTAACTCAAACCCAGAATTAATTAAAGAGGCTAACAATTTACCCATTTCTTCAGCTTCTCCAACAATTGAACTCCATCATTTCAATGTCACACAAAAATCTGATAAGTCACTCACCTCATCAGAGCCTCATCGTTCTTCCTTACCTCAGTTGTTAAGCAACGATGCTGCTCCACTCAGTCGTTCCTTAAACAGCTCTGACGCAGATAATCTTATGATGGAAATCTCGGAAGAATGTTTTTTTAAAGAGCAAAGAGAAGATGACTTTCTGCTAAAAATTATTGTCGATATCACTTCGGAGAAACCTTCTCCTAAATATAAAAATTATTTTGTCCATCCGGACACAGGTCTGTTAATGATCAAACGAAAGTTTCACCAGCCTGAAAACTCTCCAAAAACAAAAATTGTAGTACCACAGAAGTTAAAACCTAAAGTATTAAAAATTTGTCACATGCCTCACTTTGGAATTAGAAATACATACAGAAGAATACTTAAACACTTTTATTGGACAGGATTATTTGAAGATGTAAAAAACTTTGTTTTGTCCTGTACATTATGTATTCAATATAAACCGCACAGAATTCCACCTGCTCCACTACAGGAAATGTTTGTTCCTTCTGCGCCGAGTATGTTAGTTTCCATGGACTTTTTGGGTCCTTTCTCCAATGGCTTCCATGTGTTAACATTCCTCGATCATTTTTCTAAACATATTGAATTGGTACCAGTAAAAAATGCAACAGCACAAGCTGTAGTTAAAGCCATTACGGGATACATTACTACCTTTGGTCGACCCTCTGCGATACTCTCAGACTTAGGCCCACAGTTCACAGCAAACATCTTTAACAACTTGGCACAGACATTGAAAATTACAATCTCCCATTCATCATCAGGACACCCGCAAACACAAGGCTCATCAGAAAGAATTAATACCAGCATTAAATCCTCAATTTCCACTCTTACCAAGGAAGGATTTGATTTTCATCAGGCTTTGATGATACACAAGAACCTGTATAACACCACCGTTCATTCTTCAACTGGATATTCTCCAGCCTTTCTGCATTTTGGCAGGTCAATAACAAGCATCTTTGACTTGTTTGAAGCTCCTCAGTTAGAAACACTGGAATTTCCATATGAATACCATAAATACATGGAATCAATGAAACAGATCTTTAGGCAAGTGCATCATAACATGAAGTTTTACCAAAACCAACGTAATACTAGACAACATAAAAAAGCAGTTCTCCGGAAATTCAAAGAAAATGATATGGTCTTTATAAAAACCAAAGATACATTTAAACCAAGATTCATAGGCCCATATTCAGTTCAAAAAGTAATATCTGACGTGTTACTCTCCGTCAGAGAATTCGAAAATGAAGGGGCTGAACCATTCACTATTAACATAGACCGTGTCATCCTGGCGCATAAAAGAAAGCAACATCTCATTCCACAAACAATTCTGACAGGTCAACCAGCTGGGATTGTTCAACCGCAGTCTCATTATGATCTCAGACCAAGATGCAAAACTTAATTTTTGTTTTTTGTTTTTTTTGTTTCCATTTTCACAAATGTTCTTTTAACATGTTTTTTTTTTTTAAGTTTTTTTTTTTAGGGGACTTGATAAGCAATTCATTCACCAAAGTTGCCTGTTGTAAACAAGTATGAGTTGGTACAGGTATATTTGATAAGTTGTATTTTGTATATTGTCCTATTATATATTGTGTAGTTATATATATATATTTTTTTTCTCCTGTGGCAAATGTTGAATATCTACAAAAACTTAGTGCAGTGTGTATTGTAGTTAATATGAATATAAATCTTCTGTTATGCTGATTTATTTTATATATTGTCTTATTTGTTAAATTTGATAACTATACTATAATTATTTACTGCTCAAAATGTACAGTATGTGTGTGTTATATGTATCGGAAACTTGCATATTTATATGTGTATACATAATTTTTCTTCTTTCTTTTCATATATTAATTCCTACACATTGTCATGTTTATAAATATATTGGGTTATTAAATACAATTTCTGGAAGCTTCCACACCATTTTCACAGACACAGACATCACTTATACAACACAAGTATACACTACATCCACACTATTACACAATCAAATTAATACACAATCCACACATGATATGTATATAAATGTGTATAATGTTTGATAAAATTTTTTGTTTATTGTGATTATTGACATTGCAGTTTTGTTTTGGTTATATCTGATAGTATGTTTATTTGAGTATTATTTGACATTTATATTAAGTGCATTTTTGATTTTGTTTAGTAATCTAACTTGGTGGCCTCGGTAGCCACTCACATTTATTATTTCCATTTATAATATGTATATTCTTTAAATAATAATAATAATAATGGTAATGATAAAATTAAAAAAAAAAAAAAAAAATCTTATTCGAATATTATACTCGAGTACTTGGAATGCCTTTTCCGTAATGTAATATTTATCTGTAAGATTATTTTGACATTTGTATTGATACTTATTTTGATTTTTTTTCTCCTTCATAATAATGCTTCAAGAGGTCATCTGTAAATATTTTATACTGAAATATAACTGATTTTGTTTTATCAGTTGTTAACAAGATTTCTTTGACATTTATTTAGTATAGTTGTTCTTTCATGTGTATACTTATACATTGATTAATCGGTAGATGGTATTTAATATCAAGACTATTGGTTAAATATTTTTGTTGATATTGCACATCCACTGAAATTCTTTTGTCATGTCATACATTTTTTTATTCTCGTTAACTAATTATTTTTACAAATTTATAAGAAAGCAGATTTTACAGCAATTAACATGCTTTTCAATATTTCTGTTATAATACTATTTTCTTTAAAAGGTATCAATGTTTTTTTTACTCATGTCACTTGTTGATAAAAGCTGTGTCTGTTTGCATTTATAGATATATTTTATTAGTTGTCAATATCCTAATAAATATTGTTAGATATGTCACTGACCACTTTTGTATCAATAAAATCTTTTATTTGAGAATGTCTGTAACCACAGTGCTGAAATAGTATTGTTTTTGATGAAATGGTGTATTCCTCGCCTATTTTGGTAGAATTGATCACCTACCAGGGTAGGCGTTGATATTGGGTTGTTTGTCGGAATTTTATTGTTTCAGCTTTACTTATCGATTTTGTATTGTGTTTGGTTCAGATTTTGTGTCACATGTACATTGTTCTCAAAATTTCCAAATTTTTTTATCAAGTGCATGTTGTTAAGAGTATTGTAAGACCTTTCAGTTGCTTAAAAATTTGCTTTGTTACATTCATGCCTTTAATGGCCGTTCCTATAATATTATGTAGTCAATATGGATATTTTTTTTTCACATGTAAGTAAAAAAAAAAAAAAAAAAATTGTAATCCTTCATGTAAATGTAGGTATGCACTCTCCATTCACATTTTTAGTCTTCCAAATTTTTTTAATGGTCGTTAGGGGTAATGTGATGTTAAAAACATCACTTCTTTTTAAATGTTAAATAAGATCGTTTTCTGCACTTAAATGCATTGTTTCTCTCAGCTGGCTCAACTCACCCTGTTGTGTTTGCTTTACTGCAACACACACACAGGAGAAAAATTGGTTCTTCTTTCCTAGTGGTGATGTCATATCACACCATGCTGAGAACCAATAGGGTGATGGTTCTGACTCCACCTTCTGTTATTCCGGCAGTTTTAAAATTTAGTTGGATTTCAGCAGCTCTCAAGAGAAGAACATGGGGTGAGAAAGATTTGTTTTGCTTCTGTTTTAAAATAATGACCATTTTATCATTTGGAGAGAGAGTGCCTACTTATTAATAATAAATATATATATATTAGTTTATATGAATACTTATTCAAATTTTAAAAATCATTAATTTTTATATCCTACTTAATTTGGAATTACTAGTGTGGTTTGGAAAATAAAATTGATTAATTTTGATGCAGCAGATTAGTTTTCTTACAAACATTATTTTTGTATGCATTTTTCTTTTTACAACATTCTAGCCAATAAGTAAATTGATTCCTCTTTTCTCTTATGTAAATAAAATTATTTGGATATATATATTTGACCTTTTGACCCAAAGAATAAAAAGGGTTAGTGGCCAGAACGCAATGTACGCCATGAGGTTCTTTGATCCTCACTAAGTAACTTCTGTTGCTATGAAAATTAAAAATATTAATAAAATTAATTTAAAATATGGAAACATAAAAAGTAAATGAATTATTTACATCACAATATATATAAAAACTTCGATTAGTATTTTAATCACAGAGCTTATACCAATAACAAAAACCTTAAAAGGCACGCATACTAAAATTATCAAAACTTTATAGTATGAAATATTAAAAGAGAAGAAATAAAGAAACTAAAATATTGCTAGCGCAATCAAGACCGAGAATCATATCAAATGTCGTCACCCGACATGATTTTCCCTCTTTTTATCCGTATATGAAATACTATCATCCCTACACATCTTCCCTTCGCCGGTATTTAATAAGACACCCACGGAGAAAACCGATTACTACACCTCATGCTTTAGGGGAAAAAATGCCTGGGAAAACGGCAGTACCAGCCCCGTATTCTTGAACACTTTTTTACTTGGGATTGCCGTTGTCCCTCCCGTAAGGTAAAGGTTAAACAGTCCTTTGAAAACAGCAGAGGTAAAGTTCGTACCTTGGTCGGTATGAAGTTGTAGGGGCGTACCGTACCTTGACACCCATTGTTGCACTAGGACCTCTGCGGTCTGTGCATGCCTCTTGATCGGGAATGGGATATGCCTCAGGCCACTTGGTGAAATAATCCATCACGACGAGGTTGTATTTATTCCCACTGGAGGTCCGTGGCAAAGGACCCAAGATGTCGAGTGCAATCCGTTCAAATGGTGCTCCCACGTTATACCGTTGCAGTCTTCCTCGACTTCGTTTCTGCGGGCCTTTACGTGCCGCATAAGCATCACAGGATCTACACCATTTCTCCACGTCCTCCCTTGCCTTGCACCAGTAGAAGCGTTCCCGAACTTTCTGCAGAGTCTTCATTACCCCAAAATGGCATCCGATAGAGCTACTATCCAGTTGTTCTAAAACTTCTGGAATTTTTTATCTTGGTAATACAGTCTGCCATCTGAAGCTTTTCCCATCAACAGATTCCCACTTTCTGTATAATACACCGTTTCTGATATGAAGAGAGTCCCAAAGTGCCCAATAACTTTTCGTAATGGGACTAAATCTGGAAATGTCCTACCAGGTAGGTCTGTTGCTGATCATCTCCTTCAACTGTAATATTGGCTTTATGTCAGGATCTTCCAAGTGAGCTTGCCTAAGTTCTTCGTCACTCCATGGATCGGTACCTTGATCTGATGGTGTTGAGACAGTAACTTGGCAGGCAACCGGATTTATCGGCAGGTATTTCTGTTCGGCTTTAGAGCAGTACTTGCAGCTTTCCGAGCAGGGCTTCCGTGACAAGGCATCTGCATTACCAAGTAGAGTCCCTTTACGATGACGTATCTCGAAGTCATATTCCTGGAGGCGTTGTATCCACCTGGCAATCTGTCCTTCCAGGTTCTTGAACTGGAGCAACCACGTTAAATATGCATGGTCAGTCCGGAGCAGGAATCTTCTGCCATAGAGGCAATGATGGAAATGTTCTATGGCTTTTACGATGGCGAGTAGCTCTTTCCTGGTTGTACAGTAATTTCGCTCTGGTTTAGACAGGCATTTACTCCAATAGGCAATGACATGTTCTTGACCATCAATTTCCTGCGATAGAACAGCACCGACACTCTCATGGCTAGCATCTGTATCAAGTATGAACTGTCTGTCGGGCTGTGGATACGTCAAGATAGGCGATGATGTTAAGGCCTCTTTAAGTCGCTTGAACACATTTTCACATTCATCTGTCAACAGGAACTTCTGTTTGGCTTCCGTCAGCTTGTGGAGTGGTCTCGCAATATTTGAGAAACCCTTGACAAACTTCCTGTAGTAAGTGCATAACCCCAGGAAACTTCGTAGTTGGTGTACATTTTCAGGGCGACTCCAGTTCTCGACTGCAGAGATCTTCTCAGGATCAGTTCTCACAACTTCGGCAGAGATGATATAACCGAGGTAGCTCACTTCACGACGGAACAAGTTACACTTGCTTGGATTCAATTTAAGGTTAGCCATTCTGAGTTTCTCCAGCACCTTTCGGATGTTTCGTAGATGGTCTTCAAAGGTGCGCCCCACAATGATAATATCATCCAAATACACCAGACAGGCTTCATAGGAAAGTCCTTTTAGCACTGTCTCCATCAGGCGTTCGAAGGGGGCAGGTGCATTGCATAATCCGAACGGCATAACTTTAAATTGCCACAGTCCTTGTCCCGTGGTGAATGCAGTCTTCTCACGATCATCAGGATGTAATTCTACTTGCCAGTAACCGCTCTTCAGATCCAAAGTCGAGAACCATTTATTGCCAGCAAGTGTGTCTAATGTGTCGTCAATTCTGGGAAGAGGGTAACTGTCTTTCTTCGTGATGTCATTCAAACGACGATAATCCACACATAATCTTGTTGAACCATCCTTTTTTCGCACCAATACTATGGGAGAGGCCCAAGGACTCGTTGATGGCTTGATGACGTCATTGTGCTGCATTTCATTTAGAAGTTCAGTGACCTCTTCCTGTTTAGCAAATGGAAGTCTTCTTGGATGTTGTTTGATTGGAGGATGATTTCCTGTATCAATTCTGTGCTGGGTGATGTTCGTGCTCCCGACGTCTTCAGGTGTTCGAGAAAAAAGGTCTTTAAATTCTTGGAGTAGCTTCTCCGCAGCATACCTCTGATCACTTCCTAATTCTGCATTCTTGAGTAGTTCCTTTGTTAATTGCTCAGAAGACTTGGATTCGGTTGATTGCGTGGGGCGGTTGATGCATGTTACAGGAGTGCAGGTTGCTAACACCTCATCCTTCTTCACTGTTCGGACCTTATCGCTGATGTTTGCGACTCTCACAGGAATAGTACTCCTTGAGAGATCAACTAGAGATGAAGCTACCAGAACTCCTCTTGGGCTATTGTTTATATTCGGGTATTCAATCAGTCCATAGCGGAAGAATTGCTTGGTAGGTGGTGATCCTGAAACTATTGTCTCTGTGTGTGGAGGGATGTTAATTTCAGACTTGGCTGTTATCTGGAAAATTTGCTGAATGTCTTGATTTTCAGTACTGAACACAGCTATGTCTTCCGAACTCGAATGCAGTTCATTATTCTTGAAGTCCAATTTAAAGTTAAATTTTCTCAAGAAATCAATTCCAATGATTAAAGGATCTCTTATATCAGCCACATATGCCATATGATGGTAACTGGCAGTCCCAAAAGTGATGGTCAAGTTCATTTTACCATATATTTTAATTTCGTCTTCGGTCACAGTCTGGAATTTAACGCAGGGCGGCGTCCAGATGATCTTCTCTTTTAGTTCTTGAGCCAAATCCGTTCTAATGATTGTCACGTTGGCTCCCGTGTTCAGAATCATCCGGCAGGTGGTGTTGGTTTTGATTGTGCGCGGTCGCAAATTGTAACGCTCCTTCATGGCAGGCTAAAACAATAGGAAAGGGGTAAGTCGGAGTTATGTATCATACCATTTTCTTTTCATAAAGTTAATATCTATCTTTTGATACCACTCTCATCTTTCTAACCCAAGTGGTTTTTGATTTAAATGTATTTTAATAATTTCAATTCCATGTGCCTCTATCAGCAATGGTTCTCAAAATGGCAGTTTGTTTTCTAGTTTCAACTCATATTTAGCTTGCATTTGCTCCAAAAAACAACTTTAAAACCTAAATAAGGAAATTTTTCCAACTTCCAAACTTGACCTGAGAACCACTGCTGACCTGATTCAACTTTTAATTCATTTTTAATTAGTATTTCTACAATATTTAATTTTTGATTTCCCCATTTGTAATCTTTTTTGCCCGCGCCATTTTCTTTTGGGAAGCGTCCATGTACAGGTACTCGCCTATTCCCGGATGTTGGAGCATTCCCACCTCGCTATTAGGGGTGTCCGCTCAGCCCATTTTGGCTTTCTTGGGGGTAGTCGGGTGCCTTGCATGCTTTTTCCCCTGTTTCCCCCTCTCCCTGCCCCCTCTCCAGCATTTTATATTAAAGTCCATTTAGTTAATATTCCTTCATCTCCCCATCGTCTCACTAATTGACATTGTTTTAGTCGCTGCCAAGCTCTGCTTTAATGAATCTTGTCCGGGCTCCCCTCACTAAGGACTTTGGTCCATTCGACTCCAGCCCATCCTATTTCATAACCAAATTTTCTAATCGTGCTTCAGTTCCCCTTCCAATTGCCTTTTATTTAAATTAAATTCTATTTAATTAAATTAATTCCAGCTTCATTAACTGTTCTTGCCATTGTGCCCCTCTCCTCGTCCCCCTTCCCCTCTAAATTTAATTGTTAATCATTTTTCGAGTTCCTGCCAGATCCCAGCCTTAATTCTCTCGCCACACACTTAGCACTTTCTTTACTTTTTATTAATTAATTCATTTCCTCCCCCTCAATCGGTCTCCAGTCGCCTCCTGCACTTTACTAAATTCTGCAGTTTACATATTTTATTCAACTTCATAGCTTGTCCTTTAATCTGTCCTCCTCTTTAATAATTTCTATTCACTAGTTCAATTTTAATCTTGCAGTACCAATATTATTTAATAGTTTTTCATCTTATTAAAGCTTTTTACTCTGTTTATTGTTTGCTCCCTCTTGCTGTAGCCCTGGTCTCCCCTTCCAGCTCTTGCCCCCTCTGCTGTCTCGAGTGACCTTGAACCACAAGAAATAGCCAATGTAATCAATGCCCACCTTATGGTTCTTGTGGTTCTTAAGGTTGTAATCACTTTCATCTTCCCCCCTCTCTCCTCTAGAGGGGGGAAGGCGGGGTTTGAGTCGGGGATTCTCCCCGCCCCCCGCAGCAGCCCGCCTAAGTTCTGGCTCCTACGGCCCTGGGCGCTGCTAGCCCCCCTTCTGCTCTCTTTGCTCCCCCTAGTTTGGTCCGGGGGGAACTTCTGCCCCCCCTCTTCTCGCCCCCCACAGGGGCCCTCCCCCCCTAGGCCCTGGGCCCTGGGGAGCGTTCCTGTGTTCCCAGGGAGCTCTCGTGGCTTTTCCACCACCACCACTGGTCTCCCTATATATGCTGAAAGTGATCGATCCCTTTCCTCGGCCTTTCCCCCCCCTCTCGTCTTCTCGGCTTATATCTCCGGCCGGGTCCCAGGCACCGAGGTGCCTTTCAAAAATCCTGCAAACTGTTTCAGGGCCCGCCGGTGGCGGGTCCCTCTTCCCCGCCCCCTTTCGGTTCCTGTGTTTTGACTCCCCCCTAAAATATTAAAATTCGACTAAGTCCCCCCTCTTGAGGGGACTTAGTCTTTTTCTTAGTCAATATTCATAAATTTCGCCTAAGTCCCTTCTGTCGAGGGGACTTGGTTAATTTCTTAGTCAAAATTCTTAAATTTCGTCTAAGTCCCTTCGTACGAGGGGACTTAGTTTTTTCATAGCCAAAATTCTAAGATTTCATCTAAGTCCCTCCTTTCGAGGGGACTTAGTTATTTTTCCCCAGCTCTCGCCCAATTTTGTCTAAGTCCCTCCGTTCGAGGGGACTTAGTGTTTTTTTTTTTTTTTCCCAGCTCTCGCCCAATTTTGTCCAAGTCCCTCCGTTCGAGGGGACTTAGTGTTTTTTTTTTTTTCCCAGCTCTCGCCCAATTTTGTCCAAGTCCCTCCGTTCGAGGGGACTTAGTGTTTTTTTTTTTTTTTTCCCAGCTCTCGCCCAATTTTGTCCAAGTCCCTCCGTTCGAGGGGACTTAGTGTTTTTTTTTTTTTTTTCCCAGCTCTCGCCCAATTTTGTCCAAGTCCCTCCGTTCGAGGGGACTTAGTGTTTTTTTTTTTTTTTTCCCAGCTCTCGCCCAATTTTGTCCAAGTCCCTCCGTTCGAGGGGACTTAGTGTTTTTTTTTTTTTTTTCCCAGCTCTCGCCCAATTTTGTCCAAGTCCCTCCGTTCGAGGGGACTTAGTGTTTTTTTTTTTTTTTTCCCAGCTCTCGCCCAATTTTGTCCAAGTCCCTCCGTTCGAGGGGACTTAGTGTTTTTTTTTTTTTTTCCCAGCTCTCGCCCAATTTTGTCCAAGTCCCTCCGTTCGAGGGGACTTAGTGTTTTTTTTTTTTTCCCAGCTCTCGCCCAATTTTGTCCAAGTCCCTCCGTTCGAGGGGACTTAGTGTTTTTTTTTTTTTTTTCCCAGCTCTCGCCCAATTTTGTCCAAGTCCCTCCGTTCGAGGGGACTTAGTGTTTTTTTTTTTTTTTTCCCAGCTCTCGCCCAATTTTGTCCAAGTCCCTCCGTTCGAGGGGACTTAGTGTTTTTTTTTTTTTTTTCCCAGCTCTCGCCCAATTTTGTCCAAGTCCCTCCGTTCGAGGGGACTTAGTGTTTTTTTTTTTTTTTTCCCAGCTCTCGCCCAATTTTGTCCAAGTCCCTCCGTTCGAGGGGACTTAGTGTTTTTTTTTTTTTTTCCCAGCTCTCGCCCAATTTTGTCCAAGTCCCTCCGTTCGAGGGGACTTAGTGTTTTTTTTTTTTTTTTCCCAGCTCTCGCCCAATTTTGTCCAAGTCCCTCCGTTCGAGGGGACTTAGTGTTTTTTTTTTTTTTTCCCAGCTCTCGCCCAATTTTGTCCAAGTCCCTCCGTTCGAGGGGACTTAGTGTTTTTTTTTTTTTTTCCCAGCTCTCGCCCAATTTTGTCCAAGTCCCTCCGTTCGAGGGGACTTAGTGTTTTTTTTTTTTTTTTCCCAGCTCTCGCCCAATTTTGTCCAAGTCCCTCCGTTCGAGGGGACTTAGTGTTTTTTTTTTTTTTTTTTCCCAGCTCTCGCCCAATTTTGTCCAAGTCCCTCCGTTCGAGGGGACTTAGTGTTTTTTTTTTTTTTTCCCAGCTCTCGCCCAATTTTGTCCAAGTCCCTCCGTTCGAGGGGACTTAGTGTTTTTTTTTTTTTTTTCCCAGCTCTCGCCCAATTTTGTCCAAGTCCCTCCGTTCGAGGGGACTTAGTGTTTTTTTTTTTTTTTTCCCAGCTCTCGCCCAATTTTGTCCAAGTCCCTCCGTTCGAGGGGACTTAGTGTTTTTTTTTTTTTTTCCCAGCTCTCGCCCAATTTTGTCCAAGTCCCTCCGTTCGAGGGGACTTAGTGTTTTTTTTTTTTTTTTTCCCAGCTCTCGCCCAATTTTGTCCAAGTCCCTCCGTTCGAGGGGACTTAGTGTTTTTTTTTTTTTTCCCAGCTCTCGCCCAATTTTGTCCAAGTCCCTCCGTTCGAGGGGACTTAGTTTTTTTTTTTTTTTTTTTTTTTCCCCAGCTCTCGCCCAATTTTGTCTAAGTCCCTCCGTTCGAGGGGACTTAGTTATTTTCATCGCCAAATTCTAAATTTCTTCTAAGTCCCCCCGATTGAGGGGACTTGGTAATTGTCTTCATCTAAACTCTTAAATTTCGTCTAAGTCCCTTCTTTCGAGGGGACTTAGTTATTTTTCCCCAGCTCTCGCCCAATTTTCGTCTGAGTCCCACCGTTCGAGGGGACTTAGTAATTTTCTTCATCAAAACTCTTAAATTTCGTTTAAGTCCCTTTTTTCGAGGGGACTTAGTTATTTTCATAGCCATTTTCTAATTTTCGTCTAAGTCCCTCCGTTCGAGGGGACTTAGTGTTTTTCACCTTCAATATTCTTAATTTCGTCTAAGTCCCTTCATTCGAGGGGACTTAGAAATCTTCATTGTCAATATTCTAAAATTTTGTCTAAGTCCCTCCGTTCGAGGGGACTTATTCATTTTTCTATGTTAAATCCCCAAATTTCGTCTAAGTCCCCTCGTTCGAGGGGACTTAGTCATTTTCACAGAAAGCACCAATCTGTCCTCGTTTCATTATGCTCTCCCTATATAAGGTGAAAGTTTTGAATCCCACTTGCAAGCATTCTACTCCTTTTACGATTTTCGGCTAAGTCCCCACAGTTTTGCCCTTCGTATTGTGGTTTGGTGCAATTTTACAGCACTGAGCCCCCTTCCCCGCGGGTCAGGGTCTAGTAACCCCTTGGCCTCCCCCCCCTCCCCCCCGGGGTCTTTCTAACCCGTTTCAAAGCCTTTTGAAGCGTTTTTAAGCGCAAACTTCAGCCCTAATGTCTCCAATTCTATTTTTTAGCCCCCCCTGTCCTGCCCCACCTCCTAGGCTAGCCTTCCCCTCCCTTCATTTACTTTGCTTTGGCTTGCTAGTCTCTCCCCCGCCGCATCTGGGGCATGGTTGCCCCCGCCCCCCTTGGCCCCCTCCCCCCTCCCCCCCGCAGGTTTTTACCCTCCGTTAAGCCTTTTTGAAGGTTTTTTAAGGTCTTATATCAATCGCAATGTCTTCAAATTGTTTTTTAGGCCTCCCCCCAGCCCTGCCCCACCCCCTAGGCTAGCCTTCCCCTTGTTATCTCTCCTTTGCTTTGGCACGCTGGGTTCGCCCCTGCCGCCTCTGGGTCGTGGTAGCCCCTGGCAACCTCGGCCCAGATGGCAACCTCGGCTCCGATGAGCCCCCACCTGCTTGTATCGGATACAAAACCTCTATTTAAAAATTTTTCTACCTCTTATAATTTCTATAAAGAAAAACAGCTTTTTTCAAAGCTAGCAGGCATTACAAAGCCAAAACATCCAGAAAATGTCAGACCTTGACGAAGTAGCATCCAATGAGAAAGAAGATGGCGGCGATTTCACAGACGTCTCCACTTCCGACCTATCATCAGACGAGTCCGTAAAATCTGGCGTCTCAACAAGATCCCAGAAAAAAAGGGAAACAAATACAACAGAAAAGATTTTGCAAAAGAGACAAAGCTGACAAAAGTTCTGGAAGACTTCTCAACACACAACACCATAAAGAACATAACAATTGTGGCAATTGATCTCATACAAAAATCACAACCAAGCAAGAGTCTCCTTAAAGCCCTAAGCAAAGCATTCATAAAGATCAAGCAATTAAACAAGGTAGCCAGATTGAAAGCAAAAGCCGACAGCCAAGCAATCACAGAAAAGACAGAAACACAGACAACGCAAACAACACCAACAAATGCACCAACCCCTAAAGGAACACAATTCTCACCTCCGTCATCCCCTCCTCCTCAAATTTCATCAGTACAAGCAACGCCGAAGCAGCAGACACCCAACCTCCAGCAACGCAGCACCCCATCTGTCAACCTCAAGATCGATTTCCAGACCGAATTTACACTCCTAAACGACAAATTGAAAGAGATAAAAGACATTCAAAACAACATAGACGAAACTCTGATAAGACAAGAAACCTACCTAAAGGAACACCTAAAGCAAAAAACGAAAGCAATCTCGAACGAAGACGACCAACAAGAATCACAACACGAGGACCACCACCCTTCTACATCAACAGCCAAAGATGTTCAACCTACCTACACACAGAAACTACAGCACGCAATATCCCCACGCAGCACTTCAAATCAGCAAAATAAAACACAGAGCTTATTCCAGCAAGCACAAGGAGCAAGTCCTCTATCAAAAAGAATCATACACGTTACAACGACAACACAACAGGAAAGTGGAAAGCAGGTGTTGGACATCCTTAGGTCCTTCCACGCCTCCACACAAGCAAAGATCTCCTACACAAAAATCTTTCGAAAATCAGTGGACGTGCACTGCAAGACAGAACAAGACGCACAGACACTAATGCAAGAACTCAATAATAACCCGGAAATAGCAAGCCGCCTAAAAATAACAGGAAAACCCTGCCCACCTATGAGAATCCTACTCTTCGGGGTGCCTGCAGACATAGATGCAGACCAACTTACCCAAAAACTACAGGACATTGCAGGCACTCACCACACGGACACAATACAGTTAATAAGAAGCCAACGTTCCAAAATCCCAAACACACAAAATTGGATCCTCCAAATGCCAACACCTCTGGCAGAGGCCTTTCTGGCGGCCCAGTCGGTACAGTTGGGTCTTTTTAAGTGCTTCCTCACACCATACACGGAAATTAGCAGATGCACTAACTGCCAAACCTTCGACCACACAGCGCACAACTGCAATAGAAATATAATCTGTTCACATTGCTCAGGAGGGCACAAGAACGAAAACTGTACCCTCAGGCCCAGCTGCATGAACTGCCAGAGGGAGTGAGAAAACAGAAGAAAGCAAGGTCAGCAAACCTTCTCCACAAGCCACCCTGCCTACTCCATGTCCTGCCCCATCCTTAAAGAACTGTACACAAAGAAAAGAGACTACTTGAATAAAAAGTATCCAATTCCCTCCAACACACAAATGACAACACAGCAAGCAACGAACAACAACACCGGTCCACAAACTACCACGAGCAAGAAGCGCTCAGGTTCCTCCAGAGGCAGGCGGCAAAACCGCTCCTTCTCCAGAGGACCTCCCCAACACACCACCAACGCACAGCGGCGAAATCTTCCTCTGGCAACTCCTCAACAGCCCCAACAAACAACTGCGCAGTTTCAACAAGTAGAAATACAATTGCCACCCCAACGCTTCTACTCAAGATCCCGCTCCCGCCCAAGGTTGACAGAACCAAACTCCTACAATCCTCCAGAGTGGCAGTACTCCAACATGTATGGCCCTCCGCACCTGCAGTTTCCAAGATCTAGTTACTATGACCATGACAATCAACAAGACTATAGCAACAGGTACCACTACCCACCACCCTCAGCATACTACAACAACAGAGACCAAGCAGGAGGGTAAGTTTTCTTTCATAGCCCTAGTTCTAGCACCCCCTAGCCCTTTTCTCTTTCTCTCCCTAGATATATCCCGTTAAGTAATCCAAAATTAAAAAGAAAAACAAAAAGAAAGCTCTCTCCTCGTCTTCCCAAGATGCAGCCTCCTCTTCGACCCTCCCCAGACCCAACTTCAACAACCTCCGCTTCCAACCTCCTGCAGATCAATCTTAACCGATGCAGGGCGGCGAACTCGGCAGCACGCACTTATATGGAAAAGAACTCATATGATATCGGGCTGCTGCAGGACGCTTACTGCACGGTTGGGGGAGATCTGTATGGTTTCCCAGCCTCCTGGTCTAAATTCAGCTCCAAACAAAACACAGCTCACATACTCATAAACACACAGAATCTTAATTACATCCACCTTTACACAGGGGAGCATTGTGTTTTCCTGACACTCACCACGAAGGAGGGTGAGTTGATCCTTGGGAGTGCGTATGCAGCCCCGTCTGCGGACCTTGACTTTTGTCTGGAGGAGTGGCAGCACCTTATAACACAGAAAAAACTCTTCGTCTGCGGCTGTGACCTCAATGCCAACTCCCCACTGTGGTGCTCACCACGTGAGGATGAAAGAGGTCGCAGTCTTATAGAATTCATAGCCTCACACAACTTAAACTTAGCTAACATAGAAAACTCACACCCGACGTTTGAAAAGGACGGAGCCAAGGGTTGGCCGGATTTTACCCTAGTAAATCCAAAGACCATTGTAAGAATCACAGACTGGTCAGTCCTGGACATACACAACAGCACAGACCACAACTACATCACATACACAATACAAACTAAACCGGTAATCACACACTCTAAAAGATTTGCAACAAGAAATAGAAGTTTTAAAAAATTCTGCACACTAATTAAACAGCCCCTATCAAACTTAAGTCAAGAATTACACACAATCACAAACACACAACACCTAGAAGAACTCACAATAAAACTTATACAAACCATACACACAGCAGCCTCCTCCTCCTTCAGGCTCAAGAAAAGCGGCCGTCAATTCACATACAACTTCTGGTCTCCCCAACTACGCTCCATGCGTAACAAACTCACAGCCCTTAAGCGCCAACAAAAATATCTGGACCCCGCGACTCTCCCTCAACATAAAATAAAGATAAAACAACTTTCGGCACACTTCAAAAAACAATTAAACACGGCAAAAAACAACGCATGGAGGAAATTCTGCACAACACAAACAAAAGTTTTCGGCACAGCGCAAAAATTTTATAGTAATAAATTCTTCACACCAACGGAGCTGAAGTTAGAGCGTCCTCCAGCTCTCTACTCGAAACGCAATAATTTAGAGCACATCACAACGACTATCTTTGCACCAAGTAAATATCCCAATTATCAAGCACCAACCTTCTCAGCTCCCTCGGATGTCCCCTTCACGGAGGCTGAAGTCAAAGCCACTCTTTTCAGCTTCAACATAAAAAAGGCTCCAGGCCCAGACAATCTGGACTTCCCAATATTAAGGCACACATACAACACAGTTCCGCACATCCTGCGCGACTGGGCCAACCTATGCTTAGAACACAGCTATTTTCCAGAAGTCCTCCGAAGAGGTGAGGTGGTGTACTTCCTGAAGCAAGGGAAGCTTCCCTCTGACCCCGCATCTTACCGTCCGATCTGCCTGTTGCCCACCCTAGGCAAACTTTTAGAGAAACTGGTAGTCACCAGACTGAATTTCTACCTCGAGTCAAATAATCTTCTACATCCACATCAATTCGGGTTCAGAGAGGGCAGATCGTGTGAACAAGCCTTACAGGCAATAAAAAGCTCCTGCGCCTCTAACTCTAAGTCCCTGGAATACACCACTTTAGTCTCTCGCGACATAAAAGGAGCCTTCGACAACGTAGAGTGGCCCCACATTTTACAAACACTACACAAACTCAACTGCCCGAGTAACCTGGCGGGGGTCATCAGCTCTTACCTTTCCAATAGGAAAATCTTGGTTAACTGGGGAAATGGCTCCACAGAGCTCCCCCAAACGAAGGGATGCCCCCAGGGTTCGTGCCTGGGCCCTATTCTTTGGAATATCGTCGCCAACTCAATCCTTGCCCGCATGAACTCTGAGGGACATATCACCTATGCCTATGCTGATGATTTCTCAGTCATCCTCTCGGGCAGAATCCGGAAAGATCTGGAGAACCAAGCTAAGGAGGTTCTTCCCCTTTTTAGTAAGCTTCTAAAAGATTTAGACCTCTCCCTTTCCCACTCAAAAACTCAAGCTCTAACAATAGGCTTCCCAAGACTGCTTAAAAGATCCCCCGTGGTGAGGATCGACGGCGTCAGCGTCCGCCATGTGCCTCATCTCAAACTTCTTGGCCTGACCATCGACAGAAAGCTCAACTGGACCGCCCACCTACAAGAACTAAAACTAAAGCTCCTAACCATCTACCACAATTCATCAAAACTAGTCGGAAGGTGGTGGGGTATCTCAACCTCCTTCCTAAAAATATGGTACCTTGCCATAGTAGATAAAATAATAACTTATGGTGCAGGGATCTGGGGAGGCTTTCTGTCGAAAGAAAACCAGGCCATATTAAACACAATCCAAAGACCATTTCTACTCCAAATGTCGAGAGGTTTCAGGACAATTTCAACTGACGCCCTCACCGTCATCACGGGAATCCCACATGCTCACTTACAAGTAAATTCCAATTATCTTAAAACTAATATACTTCAACTAAATAACCCTCAGATTTCTAACACCATTTTCCCCAACACCCCTTTGCAATCCCAAGTCAGCTGCTGGGACATGCACCCGGCAGAGGACGCTGCATCCCTCATACTCAACATAGAGAAAAATAGTTTTAACCCTTCAGTCCCAGTGGCGATCTACACCGATGGCTCCAGGACGGATTCAGGCGTAGCAGCAGCGCTGTGCGTCCTCGTTGACGATGCTGAGGCTCATCGGTGGGCTTGTAGGCTCGAGGATTTCAACTCGGTCTACCAGGCTGAACTCTTCGCTATCCAGAAAGCCCTAGAGTGGGCAAGTGATAATCAGCATCTGGTACATATCAACATCTATAGTGACAGTCTCTCGAGTCTGCAGGCCATAGTTCGTCACAAGACTAAGCATCCCCAAGTATTGGATATCAAACGTAAAATCTCAAACTTAAAGCATTTAATTTCCCTGGCACACGTTTCTGCCCATAGGGGCGTCGTCGGCAACGAACTTGCGGACTCCCTTGCGAAAGCTGCAACAGAAGAAGGGTCTGTGCAACACTCCCTCCCAGCGCCACCGACTCATGTTAAGCGCAAACTAAAATTATTGCTGCGTGAAAGTTGGCAAGGCCTCTGGGATGCCTCCACAAAAGGGAGACACACCCACAACTTACTACCCACGGTCGGAAGTACGACCTGGAATCTAACCCCCCCAGTAACAGCTTTCCTTTCGGGTCACGGGCCTTTTCCGGCCTACTTGTTTAGATTTTGTTGCCGGCGCTCGTCCTTGTGCCCTTGCGGCGAGGAGGGAGCTCCTGAACATTACTATTTTTCCTGTCCTCTAACAATAGAATATCATCTCAGAAACCCCTCTCCCAGACCCCAAAACTGGCTCGATAATATCCTCACCCGTAAATCGTTGCTCTCTAAACTATACAGAATATATTTTCTCTTAAATGACCTTTCCAATCTAACTAATTAACCTCTCACTTCCCTCATGCTTGATCTGCTCGAACAAAAAACGTTCATCTGATCTCTCCAAAACGTCTCGCCCTGTGTCGCGAGGGGTCTTACCCGGCGAGATTAAACACAGCAGCAATGTCCGATTGACAAGCACAACAAGACAGCATGCCCCCTGTCGCGAAGGGCCGGCTGGGCCCGGCATGCTGAACAAGTTTAATGTATATATAAAAAAACTGTCTACGCATCGCCCAGTGTCGCGTGTAGGCCTTGGGCCTGGCGATGCACACTGTAATTTCTTTTTTGTTTTTCAATAAACGTCAGGCAGGGCTGGAACTGGCTCCATGTTCCTCCTGAGTGCAGGGAGAACTTCCTCGGACAGCCCTACCAGGACCTCGGTCCTGGTTTAGCTCAACACCGCTCTTCGAGCGGTGAGCCGGGGGCTGTACCGCTGTTCAGGCAGGTGGTGTTGTTAACTTGGCCATAGACGTAAAGTCCATTATCGCCGCCACTCATCGATGAAACATTAAATACCGTAAATTGGGGCTCTTTAACTTCAGGCAACCTCCGCCCCGCGAGATGGCCTTCTCCTAGTTTCCCTGCAGTGATGGTGAAGCCGGGTGATTTCCTTTAGTTGGTCGTTCAGGGCAGTTCCTCTTTACATGACCATCCCCTCCACAGCCCCAGCACTTTATCTTCCAATCCTTTATTTCCTTATTATTTTCCAGGCTGCGCAATCTCCTTAAGATCTCTGCGAGACTTCTCTTCATTTCATTTTCATCAGCAGGCATATCATTTAACGAGACTGCTCTTATGGTATGGCGGTCTTTACGGGAGGCTTGTTGGACTGCCTCTATCCTCTATCCTGCTTCCCCTATAAGTGCATAGCCTAAAGCTGATTCTACGTCTCTGATGTTGGAGAGTCTCAGCGCTTTTTGAATTTCTGGATCACGTACAGCATCGATAAAGTACTGAAGAGCCAAGTCGTTTCGAGTGTCAGCATGACAGTCTGAGAATGCTAGGTGTGACAGTCTCCGAATGTCCGCTGCCAGCTCTTGCAAACTTTCGCCCGTTTTCTGGTAACGAGATTTTAGCTGGAGGCGACTATAGTCCTTAGAACACTTCTCTCCGAACCGTAGCTCCAGTGCTCTAGTCAGGGCCTCGAAGTCGTTCCTTTCTTCTTTAGAAACATTTCTCAGTATCTCGGCTGCATCTCCCCGTAATGCTACTGCTAAGTGGACTGACTTGGCGGTAGAGTCCCAGCCGTTAGCTTCAGCTACGATGGAAAACTGCGTCTTATATACATGCCAGGAGGAACTGCCATCGTAGGTAGATAGCTTAATAAATTCCTGATTCTGGATTCTTCACTCTTTCTTTTCAGTTTCCTGGGGTATGGATTCTAACTTTTCTTCCACTTTTCTCTCCAGATCTTCTTCTATTCTCTTCAGTTTACCTTCTATCTCTGAAAACCTTCCTTTCAGTTCCTGATCAAAATTTTCTTTAACTTTCTCCTCGAAACGCCGTTCTATCCTCGTAACACTCTCTTCAACCTTCATAACATTTTCTTCTATCTTCATAGCTTTCTCTTCAAAACTTTCTTCTATTTTCAAAACTTTCTCCTCAAAATTTTCTTCTGTCTTTATAACTTTCTCTTCAAAATTTTCTTCTATCTTTATAACTTTCTCTTCTATTCCATCCATTCTATTTTCCATCACTATTAATTTACCCTCGATTGATTCTTTCACCGTTGAAAGCTCTCTCTTCATCTCATCTTGGTTAGATTTAATTTTTTCGGTCAAACAGGCTTCCGTCTTTTCCTGAACTGCTTTCATTTCTTCAGTCAAGCCGTCTTTCAGTTCTTTCTGTCCGGCTTTCATTTCATTCATCACTTGACTCAGGCTATCTTTCATCTCTCTCTGTCCTTCTTTCATTTCATTCATCTGGGTAGCTAAGCTTTCTAGAAGTTTTTTCATTTCTTGCTCCATAGCTCTAGTTATCACCATTCACAGACAACCCCGCTCCTGACACCAGAAATGTTGCGTACTTGGGGGTTCGTGAGTTGTCCGAGAATGAAAGGCCAAACGTACAAAAATTCAGTAATTTATTCACAGGAAGTTCCAGAAAAATACAGGTCTATAAACCAAGTATCAGCTTCAAATCAACCAGTAAACACAGCTTAAACAACAGCTGTCAATAGCAAATCCACAGTACAAACTGCATAGCAATAACACTTGAAGCAAGTCTCTTTCAAAGAGGCTCAAAACAATGCAAGCATTAGCGAAGCTGGCTGAGAACTGAACTGACTAACTAGCCTTGGCGAAGAAAACAGACTTATATACCCCTGTAGAAAAGTGTGGAACGTTCCAGAAATCTCCATATCTCATCAGCCAATGGGATTAGAGTTTCCATATTTGGTATATCCCTAATAAGGATTTTCTCGCCAAGGTTGCCAAAAAAAATCGCCAAGGTGGGAAAAAGTCGCCAAATTTGGCGCCAAATCCATTACCTGCCTTATTGGGGCTTTTTAATGCGTTTTTAAGGGAAAATAAGGCTATTTCAATGCTAAAACGACTAGAAATGCATAAAAATAGCACTTTATCAACTTACTAAGCCTCTTTAAAAGAATTTATACAAAAATAAACACAATTATTTACAATTTTGTAATTTGCATGGTTTCTTCATAGATTATACAAATTTATCATTATATTTGGACTTTTTAGAAACTATATATATATATATTAACTTTAATCAATATAGAACAAGAAATTTAATTTTTAAGTTTTACATGATTTCTCAAAAGATTATTCTAATATTTTATTATGTTTTATTAAAAACAAAATATATTTTTAAAAAATTTAATTTAATCAGTATAGTACAAAAAAAACTCTTTTTTTTTTTTTTTTTTTTTTTTTTTAACCTTTGCATGATCGCTCTGATAATTATTATAATAAATTTTATTTGAATTTTTAAAAACTAAATATATTTAAAAAAAATTATAAGATTAAAAAAATTTTATAATCCATGTTTTTAAATTTTCTGTTGAAACATATAAACGCTACTGAAGGCAGCCGGAACCCCAGCAATTGGATAAAAGTATTAAAAAAATTCCTTGATATCGTCTTTTGAGCTATTATAAAAGTTTCAAATGGCTATCTAGCCGGGAAGTTAGTTAAAAGTTGATTGCAAGCTTTGTACTGGAAACGCTGCCGAAGGCAGCAGGGTCCCTGAGCAATTGGATAAAAATATTTTTAAAAAGCATTTTTACCGAATTCTGGACTATTCCGAAAGTTTCAAATGTCTAGCTACTCGGGAAGTTAGTTAAATAAATTTTCTGTTGAAACATATGAACGCTGCCGAATACAGTAGGGACCTGAAACAGTTGACTAAAAGTATTTAAAAAAATGTATTGCCCCCGTGTTCTGAGCTATCCTGAAAGTTTCAAATATCTAGCTAGTCGGGAAGTTAGTGAAAAATCGATTGCAAGCTTTGTACTGGTAACGCTGCCAAAGGCAGCAGGAACCCGAAACAGTTGGCTAAAAGTATTAAAAAAAATGCATTTTCACCGTGTTCTGAACTATTGTGAAAGTTTCAAATGTCTAGCTAGTCAGGAAGTTAGTTAAATAAAATTTCTGTTGAATCATATAAACGCTGCCGAAGGCAGTAGGGACCTGAAGCAGTTGACTAAAAGTTTTTAAAAAAGTATTGTCACCGTGTTATGAGCTAGCCTGAAAGTTTCAAATGTCTAGCTAGTCGGGAAGTTAGTGAAAAATCGATTGCAAGCTTTGTACTGATAACGCTGCCGAAGGCAGTAGGAACCCGAAACAGTTGGTTAAAGCTATTAAAAAAATGTATTTTCACCGTGTTCTGAACTATCCTGAAAGTTTCAAATGTCTAGCTAGTCGGGAAGTTAGTTAAATAAATGTTCTGTCGAATTATATAAGCACTGCCGAAGGCAGCGGGACCTGAAATAGTTGACTAAAATTATTAGAAAAATGTATTGTCACCGTGTTGTGGGCTGTCCTGAAAGTTTCAAATGTCTAGCAAGTCGGGAAGTTAGTGAAAAATCGATTGCAAGCTTTGTACTGATAACGCTGCCGAAGGCAGCAGGAACCCGAAAAAGTTGGCTAAAGGTATTAAGAAAATGCATTTTCACCGTGTTCTGAACTATTCTGAAAGTTTCAAATGTCTAGGTAGTCGGGAAGTTAGTTAAATAAATTTTCTGTCGAATCATATAAGCGCTGCCGAAGGCAGCGGGTCTTGAAATAGTTGACTAAAATTATTAGAAAAATGTATTGTCACCGTGTTGTGAGCTGTCCTGAAATTTTCAAATATCTAGCTAGTCGGGAAGTTAGTTAAAAATCGATTGCAAGATTTGTCCCTGACAAACACACAAATCCACAAACAAGAATCGAAGTTAATAAAAACATGGTAATAATAATAATAATTCAATCAGTTAATGCAAGAATTTTAATTTTTAAACTTTGCATGGTTTCTCCAATGTAGTTTCTATTATCATATTAGGATTTTTAAAAACTAAATTACAAAAAAAAAAAAAAAAAAAAAATCTAAATTTTAATTTAATCAGTATAGTATAAGAAATGTCATATTTCATATTTGCCCGTTTTCTCCAAAGATTAAGTTTGGAGAAATCGAATCTTTGTTTTCAAATCATTTAAAAAGATGGCAGCACCAGCTGGATTGATTACAAAATTGATTGTTGACTGGCTGAAAAACAGCTACCGGCGCTATTTATTCGTTTGTTAATTGTTAAAATACACATCAGACTTATATGCTTGACTGACGCTAATTATTGCTTACTTTTATGTATTTAGCTGTTAGGAATAAGAATCATTCAAAAAATATTCATTCACTGTGTCACCCGGCACTTCAGTTACAGTCCGGGTCCATAATACTTACCCGTCTGCCGGTTCTCTAACCACGGCCATTTTTATAGGCTTTCGTCAAGATCATAACGAATTAAAGGGACACAGGGACATTTAAAAGGACTAAGGAGGGAAATGATATCTATAATAAAGAAAAATGTCGATTGAAAAGAAATGTATCGTATATAATAAATTTGTGTCGCACATGTTTTATTTTTATTTTTTTTAATCATAAATTTCAATTTTAATTTATAAGCAATTTATAAATAAGTAGAAGAAAAAAAAATATTTTATTTAATATTATTATTATTTTCTTATTGTTATTATACTTCTCAGTTGCGGATGATTCTATACATTATTTAAATATCTTAATAGTATAAATGTATTGTATGATTATGATTTGTCATTATTACATTTAGCTGTACAAAGAGGATTTTTTTATATATATATATATAATATATGATTTAGTTTCTATAAAATTGATTTATAAATATAACTAATTATTTTAAAATAATATATATGATTAACTTAGTTTATAAATATTAATATTTATAAAATAATAATTTATTTTTCACCTTATAATATATCAATCTTCATACATTTCTCAGTGGCAGGATACTACTTTTGAGGTTGGTAGATTGGAAGTGCTGGGTTCGATCTTAGGTTGTGCTCGTCGAATAGCCGTTCGACGTTTTCCGTGGTTTTCTCTGAAACTCAGGTAAATATGTGCTGGGATCCCTTAGAAAGTCCCCCGCTTTTCACTCCTTGAGTTATGTGTTGAGGACACATAACTGAGTCACAAAAGCCTCGTGTAGTTAATTACCTTAACACCAACATATTATTTCGTCTAAACATATATTTTAAAAAAAATTACCTGCCCCACGATTGACCGAATGGCTATGTTCTCAAAGTTGTTTGACGGGAAGTGCTGGGTTTGATACCAAGTCGCGTTCACCAACCTATCCAACGGTGTTTTCTGTGGTTTTCTCCGAAGCTCGCAGGAATACAATGTAAATATACTTAAAAAGACAAACTGCTATGGAGAGCAGGGTATACCCAGGTCTCAGGTCTAAGACCTGATTGGCCTAAGACTCTAAAATTGCATTCCCTCTTAAATTAAAAATATTCATTGCTTTTATGTAGACTTTTTTTTAATAGAATGCATTTCGTATTTCATTGGGATTAAATAATAATAATAATAATAATAATATAATGTAATAAAAATTATAAAATATATTAAAAAAGAAAAATATATATTGCTTATATAAATTATTTGAAACTGACTATCCCTTTGATTAATTTTCATTTTGACGACAGCTTACACAAAACTGGCTTTTTTAAAATAACAAGTCTCGCATACTTCTTGTAAAAAAATATACGTTGTTAAGTAAACCCAGTATAATCAAATTAATATTTCGTGAATTTCTCAAAATTCATTCTTTTTGTTAAAAAACTTTTTTACATGAACATTTTTGCAAGTGAAAAGCATTACAGAACGAAGACAATAGGGCACCTACCGTAAACAGAGTGTTTTTCTTTAATATGGTGTTCTTTTCAAGCTGATAGACGGGAAATGTCGAGTTTAATTCCAAGTCGCGCTCGCGGACCTAGCCGATCGGAGTTTTCCGTGATTTTCTCCACAACTTGCATAACTACTGGCTAGGATCCCATAAGGAGACACACTGAGGGCATTCTACTCAGGCCTAAAACCCAAGTGCTGTCAATTGGCCTTATGATCCCAACATCACACCACGAATGAGTTCTAAAATTTACTTTTTCAAACAGTTTACATATAGTAAAATTGCATTTGATAATCAAAATATTTATTACTTTTACGTAGATTTTTTTTTTAAAGGAATTAATTTCATATTTCATTGGGATGAAAAAAAAATTAATTATATAATATAATAAAAATTATAAAAGATACTTTTCAAAAAATATTTATAAATTATTTGGAATTAAATGTCCCTTTTAATTAATTTTCCATTTGATGACAGCTTATACAAAACTGGCTTTTTTAAAATAACAAATATCACATACTTCTTGTAAAAAATATATGTTGTTAAGAAAACCCTGTGTAATCGAATTCATTTTTCATTGACTTTCTCAAAAATCATTATTTTCGTTAAAGAAAGTTATTAAATGAACATTTTTGCAATTGAAAAGCATTACGGAACGAAGGTAATCGGACATCTACTGACGAGTGGCGCCATCTGCATCTATATTACCTAAAAGTATATTGCAGTTTTTCAAGGTTTCGGCCATTGGAGTGTCACCTCCAGTTATTTCTTACTCCGTGCTTATACTACTGGACAGAAACTTGTTTGTGTGGCAGGTAGGTAAGTAGAGTTTAACGTCGCATTAGTACTGCGCTATGCCTAGCACCCGTTTTTCAAAGATTTTTTTCCGATTTGATTGGTTGAAGGCGAAAAGTTTCTGCCCGTGCATGTTTATGTAGACATAAATCTGATTCGAAAACGCTTTTGAACGGTTTCTTGTAAAACCAATAGATGACAGTACCAGATACAATGTTCACAGGGAAAAAAATAAAATAAAGTTTCAATAAATGATTTTTTAAAGTATGATTATATAGATAATAAATGATCTATGTTGTCTACATTTTTCTGTGATCATCGACAAATCTATCTATGACCGGAAGCCTCGCCACTGAGTCTGGCTAAATACAAACATTATGGTGCCCGTCTCAGAAAATAAAGTAATGAAGCTAAGCATATTTATTGGTCTTAGGTTTTTAGGTTCTTCACAACCGGGCGAATCTTTCACAGAAATTTTATAACCACATTAACATTTTTATTATAACACTAGTTTGTCTCCTGTCAGGAAGTTGGCTGCTACTGTTATATTTTTAATTCTTATAAATATATAGTTGTTTTTATTTTTTTTATTTAGAGAAATAATTTGGTTGAAAAGTTATATTAGGCCGTATCGTCCGTATCGTAAATCATATAACAACAACAAACCAATAAATTAATACACCAGGCACTTTCGATTACGAAATATTTAGTTGATTTTATTTACTTCTGGACATCAAATAGAAGATATCAAAACCAAGACAAACTCAAACTATCTCTCACAAAAGATTGTCCCTTTATACGATATTTCAATCACCTTAATGAAATTGTAAATGATAAGCATTATTGAGCTAATACAAAAGAAATCTTTTTTACGTACCATTCCTTCTAGATGTATCATTTTTCAGAACTTATTCATCTGAAGTACGTACGTTGCATGCCGACCCGAACGAGAAGAGAGAGAGGCCGCTTAGGGGAATCCCCTAATTTTTTTTACCAACGCCGAACAGGGTTGCCGGAGAAAACAAACGCGCCAAATGGCAGAATTAAAAAAAAAGCTAAATGTAACCAACCAGGCATCTTAAAGATTTAACTTATGAAAGTTTTAAACAAAAGAAGGCTGATAATTAGCCAAAAATAAAGGACAGTGACTGATTAAACTGAAACAGGAAGTGACATATTATCTATATTTTAGTTTTCTCATTGGCTAAAGTTAAAAAAGAACCGTTCGCTTTCAAATAATGGAAATGACGTATGATGGGTGACACTGAATATAATTGGCTAAAATTTAAAGATACATTTTTTATTATTTTATAATATTGCTTTACTTTCTTTTTTTTTTTTTTTTTTTTTAATAAAGAAAGTTTCTAGGAGGAATGGAACAATCTGGAAAGTTTGGGTTTGAAAAAAAGAACAAGAATTTCATTGATTTTGAGAACAATGAAAATGAATTAAAGATACATTGATATTTAAAATATCATTTTGAATAAAGCCACATAAACAAAAACAAAATGATTTCTTTTTCTCAAGAACTGGAAATAAACATGGTATAATTTTAAAATGACAAAAAAAAATAATGATATGAAGTGGGGGAAACACCACATAATACCCGACAGCCAGGAAAAAAAAAAAAAAAAAAAAATTGAACGTAAAAGGTGTAATATTTTACACAAGAGAATTTTTTTTTTATTTATTTACATTTACTTATTGTTATATTCAATTAGGACAAGCAATAGGGATGTTCATAACAGGATCCAATTTGAAATACTTATACACAATGCAAAAACATCAATTTGACATACATATTGGATGATCATGTTATATGTAATACACCAAGAAATATATAAAGGCATGTTGTCATTTTATCAGGAGAAAAAAAAATATTCATCTATAAAAGACAATTTCAAATAAAATATACTGTATTGAAAATGATCTTGTCAATATACAACCACTAGGAATAAAAAATGAGAATAAATAAATACCTCAAAAACCATCCATACATTCATAAGAGTAACAAACATCTCAAGATGTAAATAATAAACAATATTAATTCGAAATCATTACGAATGTAAATTCTGTTCTCTATATTTAAACAATTCCCTTTCACAAAAGAAATATCTTGTTATTTCAATTATTGTGAGAAAAAAGAAAATATATATCAAACAATAATTATATACACTTGAAATCAGTAATATGAATAATATAATCATATACCATAGCATGAAGTCAAGTTATGCACAGATATCCCTTTTTTTCTCTTTTTTAATCATTATCATCACCATTTTTGTCAGATGAAGTAATTTAATTTACAGTTCTATATATTTTACATTTTAACACATACATACAATAATACAAATAATTGTATCATATACCAGTAAAGTTATAACATTCAAAACAATATCTGGCCAGTAAAACCGAGAAAAGAAAAAAAAAAAAAGAATAACGCTTATTTAACACAACACATGATCATGTAATTATTTATAGATTCATCTTTGTATACACATACAATCATATACAAAATATCACGAGATCTCATAATACCATTTTGATTAGGCATGCCTTTTAAGATTCATACATAATTTTTTTTTTTTTTTTTTTTTTTTAAACAGATAAACCAATTTGATAGTCTATATTTTTACCATAACACAATTGGGAATAAGATATAACCATATATGTGCAAGAATATATTGTATTACACAAAATATACACAAAAGGTATAATGTGTTATAATATTATAGTACGGTAAAAAAGGAAAACTGTGTCAATCATAATACACAGAAAAGGTAATAATAACCATAAACAGAATTTAATGATGACCAATAATACTCAGTATTACATTAATAGAGTACTCATTGATAAAAGAAAAATGCATATATACATTGGTAAAATCTCCAGTGGCATTGTTTTAAAATCCACATACATATATCTAATACTACCATAAAAAAAAGTAATTATTACTCTATTTATTTATTCTATTTTTTATTTCAGAAAAAATTTCAGTAATGTTATTGAGCTGTGAAATACACTGAAAATTCTTGCTCTCCGACAAAACCACACAATCAAGTATTTTCAATATTTGTTGATTAATTTTTGTGAAAAAAAAAATACATATGTGTCTCTAAATTAAATGTAAACTGTAAGTAAATGCAATGACATAAATGTGATATTTCTTTGAAAATGTATCTAAGAAGCTTATATAAATCCACAGATACATAACATACATAATTGAAAAACATTGTTCAAATGAATGTATAACATGCCTGCATAACAATCAGACGTTTTCTTTTTTTCCCTTATTTCAATTAGTTTAAAATAAATATTATGCTGAGATAAAAAAAAAAAAAAAAAAAAAATGTACCATCAGAACAGATCGAAAACAATTCAGAAAACATCACAAGTATATGTTTACACAAATTTTAATATATATAATCTTTTAAGAAGTTTCATTACTTCCATACCAACAAGATTATCACTCTATATTTTTTCTTCCTTTTTATCACCCTTCATAACAGTAATAATGGTTTAACCTTAAAGTGAAATCAGTATAATAAGGAAGTGTAAAATCTGTCAATGAGTGACACATTATTTTCTTTGCCCTTTTTTTTTTTTTTTTTTTTTTTTTTTTTTTTTTTTTTGACAAAAAGGACTTGCATTTGATAGACGGTCACAGATATGAAATGATAATAACATTAATTTTTCTTAATATGGATATTGTATTGTATTATGAAAAATGATGACATACAATAGTGCAAAATGATTGTCTTATACATCAGAAAAAAAAAAATATTACGTTATATCTACCCCAAAAAAAATCTTATTTTTGCATACAAAAAAGGTATAAGGATTCTCAATTCACAACAGATGTAACTGATGAAATTTTATGTATTGATAGGTGACAAATAAATTGAAATTATCAGAAAATAATTACATAAAAACCCAAAACAATGTAAACAACAATAATTAATCTGTAAATCTATTATGAATTAGACTTTTATTGCCCTTACCACATGTTAGTTAGAAGGTGTGTCTGTCTACAAAAAATCATAAAATAATAACACATACCTCAGATTTTTCTGACCAGCAGAAAGTAGAGGAGAAAAAAAAATTATAATTAAAAGGATGATTAACAGTGAAACACTGCCTGTGCACCTGCAGCGCTCCAAAGCATGTATAGTTCGACTTTCACGAGTTGGCCCCTGTCAATCAAGCGTGATGTAGGCAGCGACAATTCTATTACCTTGAAATCGGTTGAGGGTGAAAAATGAAGTGGTTTGCTATCTTTACGAGTTTTGCGACATTTTGGCGAAAATACTGCTTATTATCTATTTACTCATTTCCAAATTAGGAGAACTTTTGGGCTTTCCAATACGTTATATCATTAAAAAATATTTGTTACATTATAACTAATTATTAATACGATGAGGAATGTTATGATTGTCTGAACGATATTTCAAAATTTCGGGTTGCAGTCTTTTTTTTTTTTTCTCTCTTCTTATTCTTCTTTTTTTTTTTCTTTCTTTCTTTCCGTATGTCCTAATTTGGACCTAGCACCATTTAAAAAAAAAAAAAAAAAAAAAAAAAAAAAAAAAAAAAACTACCAATCTACCAAACTTTCTTTCTTTTTGCTTTCTTTCTCTTAAAAATAAATAAATAAATAAAATTGTAAAAAAAAAAAAAAAAAAAAAAAAGAAAATATTTAAAATTTAAATAAAGAACTGCACTCCTGTAATTAAAATTTTTTTCTTTTCCTTTCTTTCTTTCTCTCTCTCTCTCTCTTTTTTTTTACTAATACATAGAACTAAATACATAGAAATGAAAAGCCATTATAAGAATAATGTAAGAAATTATCTTTCATATTCGTATCTGATGTGTATGCAAATATTCTGAGAGCTATTGTACATAATACTGTAAATTATGTGTACAGATCAATTTATTTTAGTTCCTCATTTATTTATTCAGTATTTTTAAAAATGTTTTTCTTATCTTTAAAAAAAAAGAGAGAGAGAGAATAGCGTAAAAACTTTTTCGCACTTTTATTTTTTAAATGTTTTCAAAGAAAATTATTTTTTTCCTGAAATACAAAATAAAATGCGTAGACAATAATTTATAATCCATAAAACAGCACGATTTTTTTTATTGATTAAATTGATTGCTCACAACTTCTTTATGCAAATAAGGCATTAGTGCCTACTGAAATTTCAGACATGATTGTAAAGTGTTTTTTTCCCTTTTAGTTTATGTGTCATTGATTTTTAAATATTAACACATGCTCCTTTTAATAGGCAAAACGGATTTCAGCTGGCGAAAAGTAAAAATTATTGGCTTGATGCGTTATTTTCATGGCAACCTTCTTTTTTCCCCACCCATTCATTCTTTTCACTTTGTGCACCCCTTCCTTAAATTAAACTCTTCGAAAAAAAGGAGGGACGAAGGGCCAACTCGTGAAAGTTGAACTTTAGACGAACACAGCCTCTAAGGAAAAAGAAAAAAAAAATATTAATAATAATGATATTGAGTATCAGCATTTTTCTGAATTTTATCTCGTGGTCTGAGGGTATACGATGAACTGTCATCATTGTGGCACTGTCTATTTCTGTCCTGCAAATTAGGGGTAGGAGAGACCAGTTCCTGGATTGGTGTATTAGAGTCATTATTGTTTAATGGAGCTTGCATATTCCCTGAACCATACTTTAAATTGTCTTTTCTTTTCTGTATTTTTATAACTCTATTGGTGTGAATTAACATTGGAGAACGATTTTGATCTTTGATAGATTGGATTTGGAGAATCACAGGTGAAATCACTTTTACAACACGAAAAGGCCCTTGTAATTTTTTTTCAAAAACATTAGGAAATTTTATGTACACATGATCATTAACTTTGATTGGTGAAAACTTATTCTTTTGTCTTGATCTTTCATAAACTTTTTGTCGATTTTCTTCGTTATTCATATATGCTTGGTAGTATGTTTTATCAAGTACTTCAATTAATTTATGGATGTCATATGCTGAGTCTAAAATTTTCCACTGTGGGTGACCTTTGTAGTTTAAATATACATCATTAATTTCTCGACCAAAGTGTAGCAAATTAGGCGTACATTTTGTTGCAGGATGGATTGTATTATTATAAATACTCTGATGAATTTTTGCAGCTGGCATTTAATGAGGATTTTATTTGAGTATTGACACGTTCTGAACATCCATTTGCCTGAGGGTGGGCTATTGTTGTATGTTTTAAATATATGCCCAAAAGTTTATTGAAAGCATCAAACATATTGCTCGTAAATTGTGATCCTTGATCAGTAAGGATAATTTCAGGTCTACCATGAGTTGCAATGTATTGTATTAAAGCATTTGTAACAGCGGGAGCAGTTATGTTATGTAATGTATATAATTCCAAGTGTCTTGAGAAATGGTCAAGAGCTGTGAGGATGTAGGTATGATTCTTTAAAGGACCCAGAATATCCATTGAAATTTTTTGATTAGGTTCAGTAGGTGCAGGAGCTGCCATAAAAGGTGCTATGTTATGCTTGTGGTTTTTATTCAAGAGACATGTTTCACATGACAGCACATAATTATGTACATCTGCAGTTATTGTTTTCCAAGTATACCTTTTTCTCAAATTTTCAAAAGTTTTTTTAATACCAGGGTGGGATATATGAGCAATTCGAATTGCTTTCTCTCTTAAAGACTCGGGTAAAACTACCCTATGTAAGTCAATATTTTCTGGAGTAAAAAAATTATTATAACATAATAAATTATTTTGAGGATTTATATAATAGGATTTATTACGTTTGTTTATTTTATTTTGTTGGATGTCTTGGAAAATTTTTTTTAACTCAGTATCTGTCTGTTGTTCATTGAAAATAGTATTTTCAGATATTTCCAAATTAGTATCAGTGACAGGATTCTGTGTCAAACAAAATAAATTTTCCTTTTTATTTTCATTTTCTTTTAAATTTTGCATTTGTAATTCTATTTCATTGTGTAAATTAGTTTGCTGATCAGTAATTGGGATTATTTCTTGTGAAAAAATGATATCTGGGTTATTGTTTAGGTTATCTGTTGTTGGATTCGTAGTTCTGCTTAAGTAATCGGCAAGCACATTATCTTTTCCTGCAATGTGTGTAAATGTAAAGGAAAATTCCGATATTTCTAATAACCAACGTGTGGTTATATCTGCAGGTGATGATGATTTTGCATATCTATCTAAAGGTTTTGCATCACTTAATATGAAGAAATGTCTTCCAAAGATATAATATTTAAAAGCATTAAGTCCTTTATATATTGCATATAATTCTAATTTTATGGCAGGATAACGTTTTTCTGCATCAGTTAACGTTTTTGAGTAATATGAAATGGGTAACAATTCCTCATCAAACTTCTGCATCAATACTGCAGAGATTGCATTCTTTGATGCATCAGTGTTAACGTAAAATTCTTTCTCCCAATTAGGTAAGTTTAGTATAGGTTTCTTGAAGAAACATTGTTGTAGTTTCTGGAATGCATTTTCATGAATATCTGTCCATGCAAATTTTGTTTTTGGTTTGGTAAGATCAATTAGGGGTGAAGCCAATTCTGCAAATGATTCAATTAAATTCCTATAAAATGAACATGTTTCAATAAATGATTTTACTTGCTTTTTAGTTTTTGGGCGTGAAAAGGAGACTATTTTTTCTATATTACTTGAAATGGGTAAAATTTTGTGATTGTCAATCTTAAAACCCAAAAAGTTTATGTTAGTTTGCATAAATGTGCATTTTTCTGGTGACAATGTTATGTTATTTTCAATTAAGGTTTCTAAAAGCTTAGTAATTTTTGCTTTCATTTCTTGAAATGAGTTTGCCCCTACCACAATGTCATCTTGATAAGCATAACATTCAACCTGAGAAATCTGTATTATGGTATCAATCAAGTGTTGAAAACATGAACTTGCTGTGCGTAAGCCAAAGACGAGTCTTAAAAAGGTAACTACACCAAATGGTGTAGTATATGACAGTTTATCTTGCATCTGTTTGGGTAAATCTATCTGCCAATATGCAGATGGTAAATCCAGTGTTGAAAAATATTTAAATTTTGAAAGGTTAACTAGTAGATTCTGTATCTTTGGCAGTGGGTAATTTGATGGTATAACAATAGCATTTAACAGACGTAGGTCCAAAGCCAATCTGTACTTGATAGGTTTTTTAGGGTCTGTTTGTTTTTTCTTGACCAGAAGCATGGGGCAAGCCCATGTCGAATCTGATCTTTTTATAATATTAGCATCAATCATTTCTTGTAATTGATCAAGGGCTTCTTGTTCTAAGGCTTGGGGTATGGGAAAAGGAAGGGCTTTAATGGGATGTGCATTTATCATATTTATTTCTGGTTTTATCAAGTCTGTGTGACCAAGAGTTTTTAAAGATTTTGAAAACACCTGGGCTTTTTGCTTAAGTATTTGTAACATTTCTTTCCTTTCTAAATCATTCAAATGTTCTAACTTAAAGTCATTTTCATTAAAATCCTTTTCTCTTTGTTCAACAATATCTCTAGAAGGTTGTATTAAATTGCAAAAATGTTCATTCTCATCCTGTTGAAAATCATATTCCTCAATATCCCCAAGTTCTACATTTGTATAATATCCCAAAAGGGTATTTTTTCTGATATGAACAGTTTGTTGTGATGTATTAAAAATTGGAATAAGAAAAACATTATTTTTTATGTGAGACAGAGAATGTATAGATTTATGTACAGTAATTTCTTTATGATTAAATGTTGGAGAAAATAGGAAATATTCTTGGGGGTTAGAATTGTATTTGACTTGAACATAAGTGCATGCATTCGGAGGTAGGATGACTTTCCGTGTTGTATAAATATTGTTAGTTTGTACACTTTTATGAATACTTTGATTATGGTTCTTGTTATGTTCACTATGATTCATAATTTGATTTCCAGAGTCATTGGTTGAGTTATCATACATTTGGTATGAATTTACATAATTATCAATGATATGATTGTTTGTATAATTTTTATTATACGAGTAATTTTGAGAATACCATTTTTCATTACTATGATCACAACAAGTCACATCTTTTGTATTAAATTTTTGATGCACACTTAATCTGTCAGATTCCATATATTCAACATTGGGATTATTTTCTACAAACAAAGTATTATGGTGTATTATATTATTTAGTGAACAACCATCATTTTCATTATTTTTGTCAAATGTGACAAATGGAATATGGATATCCTTGATTAATACAGATTTAAAAGAAGGTATAATTGATATTCCATTTTTATTAATGAAGTCATAGCCCAATATGATTTGAAAAATGTTATTATCAATATTGGTGATAAAGAAATTATGATAAAAAAAAAAAATTTCCACCCTGAAGCATACCTTTACACACCCTGCAAACTTTATTTGTGAATTAATAGTTGAAAGAGTCACCTGTCGACCCAAAAACTTATATGTAATATTAGATTTTATGGCATTAAAACACTCTTGATCAATTAAACAGACAGACGAGCCAGTATCGATTAATGAAGTTAAATTCTGACCTTGCATATTAATGTTTATACATGGCAGGAATTCATTATTTTGAAATGAACTACAAATAACATGTCTATCTAATTCAGTTGGTTTATTGCAACTGTCGGTTTCAAAAGTTTTGATTTCTTTGATTTCTGTATTTGAATTATTTTGAGCCTGTGCAAATTCTGTGACTTGAGTAGTTTCATTATGTTGAGAATTATGGTTGGATTTAATTTCTGGCAAAGAAGAATTGGAGTGCAGAGTGCCAGATATGTCTGCCTCCATATTTAGTTTAATTTAGTATGCTGACAAGAATGACTACTTGGCTGTAATGCCTCATTACTTACTAATTTGTTTTCATCACTTTGTGTATGCATATTCCGGCAAAAATTCTTAAATTCAAAACAATTTTTTAGCATGTGATTAAAACGTCCGCAAAATGCACAATGTTGGTTAGTAAATGTGTTTGGTCTGCCTCTCTGATGAAATCTTTGTGATGAAAATTTCCTTTGTTTATAGTTATCCTGAAGTTTGTGAAAATTACTTCTGTTATACCAATTTTTTTTATATGCAAATTTATTACCAGCATATTTTTTTTGCTGACTAACTCTTCCTGGAATGTCATCGTTTGTATTATCCTTATCAATTTCACTTTGTTTATCAATGTGAAACATTGGCATTTGTTCATATTGTTTGACAGGAGACGCAAAAGCAGCGTATAGGTCCTGAAGTTGTTCCGCGCGATTTAGCGCGACATCATAATTTGTGATATTTTCCTCTAAGATTTTTAGTTTAAGTTTTTTTGCTAACGCTTTGACAAATAAATTGAATTTTACTGCTTGTAAAACTGAATCGTCGACGTTTGGATATGCCAGCTTTATCTGTTTGTTCAACCTGTAAGCAAAGTTACGCACGGATTCGTCATGTTCAGGTTTAATATTTTCAAAGTTTTGTAGAAGGATATTTTTGTTACCCTTAATTGAAAAAAAATTCTCAAATTCGGTCCGTAGTGTTTTTAAATTATTAGTTTTATTTACAGCTTGTGATTCTAGATAAAAATTTAATGCCGGACCTTGTATCTTAGATCTAAATAAAGCCAGCATTTCTTTTTCATTGTAAGAATTCAATTCCTGTATGTCTTGTAATTGATCGAAAAAAAAAAGAAACAGTATTTGGGTTACCGTCATACGGTAATATGTTCAAAGATAAGTTGCTTTTCGGAGGCATGATGTAAATCAAAACTTATTCATATAAGTATGCAATTATCACTAATCACTAAATGTTTTCAACTATCATTATCAAAAAAAAATTTTTTTTTTTGACTTCATACCCATATAAATTGCAACAAGAAACATTATTAAATTAATTATAAGCATTTTAAAAATTCAATTATTTTCATATTTATGAATATATACTAAGTTGCAGAATTCCATAATAAATCTTTATGTAATTTTCTTTTTGTTTGCGTCATACATTTTTTTTTTTTCACGAAATATTTAGTTGATTTTATTTACTTCTGGACATCAAATAGAAGATATCAAAACCAAGACAAACTCAAACTATCTCTCACAAAAGATTGTCCATTTATACGATATTTCAATCACCTTAATGAAATTGTAAATGATAAGCATTATTGAGCTAATACAAAAGAAATCTTTTTTACGTACCATTCCTTCTAGATGTATCATTTTTCAGAACTTATTCTTCTGAAGTACGTACGTTGCATGCCGACCCGAACGAGAAGAGAGAGAGGCCGCTTAGGGGAATCCCCTAATTTTTTTACCAACGCCGAACAGGGTTGCCGGAGAAAACAAAGGCGCCAAATGGCAGAATTAAAAAAAAAGCTAAATGTAGCCAACCAGGCATCTTAAAGATTTAACTTATGAAAGTTTTAAACAAAAGAAGGCTGATAATTAGCCAAAAATAAAGGACAGTGACTGATTAAACTGAAACAGGAAGTGACATATTATCTATATTTTAGTTTTCTCATTGGCTAAAGTTAAAAAAGAACCGTTCGCTTTCAAATAATGGAAATGACGTATGATGGGTGACACTGAATATAATTGGCTAAAATTTAAAGATACATTTTTTATTATTTTATAATATTGCTTTACTTTCTTTTTTTTTTTTTTTTTTTTTTTTTTTTTTAATAAAGAAAGTTTCTAGAAGGAATGGAACAATCTGGAAAGTTTGGGTTTGAAAAAAAGAACAAGAATTTCATTGATTTTGAGAACAATGAAAATGAATTAAAGATACATTGATATTTAAAATATCATTTTGAATAAAGCCACATAAACAAAAACAAAATGATTTCTTTTTCTCAAGAACTGGAAATAAACATGGTATAATTTTAAAATGACAAAAAAAATAATGATATGAAGTGGGGGAAACACCACAGCTACGTGCTACAGTCGGTAACAAAAGTGTCCGAACACTAGCAAAAATTCCTATGTAAAAAAAGTACGCTTCATACGGTTTTGTTAAATGAATCCTTATCGAATCATGTTCTTAGACTGACTAAGAACAGGATTTGACAAGGATTTATTTAACAAAAGAGTATGAAGCGTACTTTTTTTACATAGGAATTTTTTCTAGTGTTCGGACACTTTTGTTACTGACTGTATGAACATTATTAATATGTACGAACATCTTTGCTCACACTCTTGCCTGCCCCTATTGACTATTACTTACGCCCCTCTGGATTTCAGTGCTACTGTTAATGAGGATTGCAACATTAGGAGATCTTTCACGATGTCTGAATCTCAACATTCCTTGCAATCTCAACATCTTCCCACCGAATGCCTAGGAAAGATGGAATTTCTCTGCACTTCCTCAAATACCTTGACACTGACTGTATGATATAGGTACTGGATTTTTATAACAACCTCTGGTTTACTGAATTTGTTCCTAGGTCTTGGAGAGAAGCCGTTGTCGCTGCTATTTTAAAACCGGGGAAAAAACTCCAGCCTCCTCTTCCTGCTATCGTCTAATTCCTCTCACATCGGCTCTCTCAAAGGTATTTGAACTGATGGTTCTCCATTGGTTTTGCAGAATGATGTCTTCCACGCGAATCATTATGGGTTCATTCCCTTTAGGGACTGTGCGCCTGCTTTAATAAAAATTTATCCAGACCTTGCGTCTGCTCGTCGACAGAATTGGATTAGTATAGCATTGCGTCCTGGTTTTGGTGGATATTGTCTCGGCCTTCAACTCTGTCTAGCTCTAAAGGTGCTATCTGCGGATGTTGACGACCATATCACGAAATGGTGTCAGTCTTTCATGCAACGTGTTATTCAGGTCAGGTGATTAGGAACTTTGTCTGTCCCTGTCCTATTCCATGCAGAGGTCCCGCAAGCGGCTGTCCTGTCTCTTTTATTTTTCTCTCTATATATAAAGACATTTTTGAGACTATTGTTCATGTTGTTGTATACAGTCGGTAACAAAAGCGCCCGAACACTAGCAAAAATTCCTATGTAAAAAAAGTACACTTCATACAGTTTTGTTAAATAAATTCTTATCGAATCATGTTCTTACACTGACTAAGAACAGGATTCGACAAGGATTTATTTAACAAAACCGTATGAAGTGTACTTTTTTTACATAGGAATTTTTGCTAGTGTTCGGACACTTTTGTTACCAACTGTACGCTGACGACACTTTCCTCTGTGTTTCTGGACCGTGCCTTGACAATATTATGCACGATATCTAGAGCACCCTTCACAGTCTTGTCCGCTGGTGTACCTACTGGAAACTGAATCTCACAAAGAAACGCTTTCAAGTGCTAATCACCTACTTTCATGAAAATATTACTGGCATAAGATTTAATCCTAAATAGTATTTTCCTAAAATATTAGCTGCTGAGTCGCTATAGAAAAGTTAGAAAAAATTACTAAAAATAAGAATATGTCTGCAATATCTCTAAATAACCGCCTGTTTGGCTGTTCTATTTTTGCGATTTTCATGTTAAGAAGATTAAATAAATGTAGATGTTCTATTTCTTTGCTAGCCGAACGAATATCATATAAAGTCGAACACATGACAGTGCACAAGAATTTAATGAACTGCAGACAATCGAACAGACAAAATTCTAGATAACATTATTCAATATTTATGGCTGCTAAAGGGATTAGTCAGAAGTAGTAGATGACCATCCATCCACATCTTCGTCAATCACCCATTGCGCAGCAGTATTAATGCGACTTTAAACTCAATCAACCAACTAACCATTGCCAGTTAACCAACTAACGATTACCCAATGCGCCGCTACAGGGCGACATTAAAATTTCTCACTCATAATATAAATGTAACGTAATATAAAGAAATCTAAAAATAAATCTAAAATTTAACTTGCATTACTTCAAATCTATGCAATGAATATGTTGAATGAGTTTTATGTCGCACTAGAGATACGTTCGGAGATACAGTCGGCAGCAAAAGTATCCGAGCACTAGCAAAAATTCCTATGTAGAAAATTATACTTAATGCTGTTTTGTTAAGTAAATCCTTGTCGAATCATGTTCTTAAACTGACTAAGAACAGCATTCGACAAAGATTTATTTAACAAAAACTGTATTAAGTGTAAGTTTTGTACATGGGAATTTTTGCAAGTGCTCGGATACTTTTGCTGCCGTGTATACGATCTGACTTGTGATCTACGATAGCTGCGATTGTTACGATAGTGTGCCTCTCCAAATGATAGCTGGTGCGCGTAAAATTGATCGTGACTGCAATGTCCTCCATGTTCCGAAATTAATACCTCTGAGGATTACATAGGCGGGGAAGCCATCCCTTCCGCAGGGAATAAAAATTGTGATGTTATGTCTACGGAGTACCCCAAAAGGTGAGTTCCAGACCATCGCCAATAGGCCATAGCTAGGCTGACCAGATCAAAGTACCTTTATAATAGAGAAGCATTAAAAATTGCTACAATTATCAAAGTATGGATGTATTTTTTCATTCCTAATAAATAAGGACTAAAAATAAAGTGCTATTGATTAATAATTTAGTTTCTATAATTTTTTTAAAACTTAGAAAAATGCCTTCAAAAAAAAGGGCGTCCCCATTTGTCCCCACCTCTAGGGGTGTGTCCCAGACCGTCGCCAATTGCCCATCTGCGCAGCACTAGTGCGACGTAAAAACCCATCCATCCCATTTGTCCCCAGAAAATGGGGACGTTTGGTCAGTATAGACATAGCCCAGAATTATTGCAACATAAAACCAATTTAGCATTCAACAACAACGGTGCGGATTAGGGCTGGATTATTTATCAATATATCCCCAAGTATCGATATTTTTTTAATATCGCGATAACAGTATTTAAGTTCTTGCTCTACCAATATATCCCTCTAACGATATTTCCTAGTGCGCACAGCGCGATCGATCCATATGCCGATAAACAGCGTCCAACGCCAACCACCATATCTTCAAATTCTGCTTCCCCGCCTCACCGTACCACCCCGTACACACCCAACAAACAGACCGCCGAATATCTTATACAAATACACCTTCACTTCCTCCTATTTACTCACTGACTAAACTCGAAAAAATAACCCCAACCGCAAACGATCCGAACACACTTTCTCTTCCTTATTCCTGCGATCAGTCCCTTTGCTTAATTTGTGCGAACTCTCAAATCGAAACCACTACTTAAAAAGTATGACCTTGAACGATAACATATAAAATGTTTCATTCCTCATTCATCAAGTTATCGCAGTAGTATATTATTTCCCAGCTTCTCACATTCGATAATATCCCCACACCAATAATATCGAAGCTGCTCATCGCTCGCAGGTGAAAAGTGAAAACACTGCAAACAGTATATCGCGCTTGCTATCGGTTCGTTGATATATTGTTCGGAATTGCATGGATTGTTCGAAATATCGTCAAGTGTTTTTTTTCTTTTCTTTTTTAAGCAAAGAATTAACTGAAATTGATTCTTATTTTTTAAAAATTGGATTTATTATTCTATCTTCTGCATATATAAGAAGAAAATATAAGATTTTGAAAAACGTTTTTCCGGTTTTCGATGAATTTACACGTTTTGAGATTTCCTTGCATTTTAATTAACTGAAATTGTCTACTCATTTTTAAAAAGTGGATTTATTACTAGTTTCTGCGTACATAAGAAGAAAAAAGATACGAAATAAATTTCGATTTCCGTTTTTTGATATATTTACACGTTTTCGGATTTCCTTGCATTTCAATTAAGTGAAACTGATTACTTATTTTTTAAAAAGTTGATTTATTATTATATCTTCTGCATATACAAGAAGAAAGTATAAGATTTGGATAAGTTTTGATTTCCAGTTTTCGATGAATTTACACGTTTTGAGATTTCCTTGCTTTTCAATTAACTGAAACTGACTACTTATTATTTAAAATGTGGATTTATTACTGGCTTCTGCATGCATAAGAAGAAAGTAGAAGACACGGGGAAATTTTCGATTTCTGGTTTTCGATGAATTTACACGTTTTGAGATTTCCTTGCATTTCAATTAACTGAAATTGACTACTTATTCTTATAAAGTGGATCTATTATTTTACCTTCTGCATATATAAGAAGAAAGTATAAGATTCAGAAAAAATTTAGATTTCCAGTTTTCGATGATGTTACAAGTTTTGAGATTCCTTGAACTCTAATTGACCATTTTTAAGATTTCCTTTCTTTCTTTTCTTTTTTTTTTTTTTTTAGTTCGAACGCTCTATTTCATGGACGACTCATGCCTATCGGCCAACAGGGGTCGCTGCTGTGCTGCAATTTAATTCCGTTTATAAGAAGGCAGTTGTTTTGCTTTGCTTTGCAAAAAGTGATTGATCTTCAACCACTGGGCGGTACTAGTATATAAATATAATACAACTTCCAAATGTTATAAAAACATTACAAAATATGAATTCAATATATATATCTTAAAAAAAATCATGATATGGTAAGTAGATAAAAAATAAAATAAAAATGGCAGGTAATTGACCTTTAGAATACCTATGAGTTATAGGGTCTCAAATTAATATTACTCTACAACCGAGAAAGTTTATTCGGTGGCAGTTCTATAGAAAGTTTATAAACAGTATTTCTACTGTGCATTTCTTATGAAATTAATTTAATTACAACCATATCGCTATCAATGACTGACAGGACTATTAGTAAATGAACTTTCTTTATACTCAGGGATGGGAATTAGGCGCAAAACTCATACTAATATTTATTTTTAAAATTTCCGTATATAAGTGAATCATTGATATATATATAGAGAGATAGATAGATAGTTAAGTTACGACTTCTGCGCAAAATTTTATTAATCATCTACATTCTAAGTACAACTTCATTTTTCTTAAGCTTATATTTTTATTATAATTATGTATCTTGATGATATACTTTGTGTAAATAAAACACATATCACCCATTAGCTCTCTTAAAATGTGATTTTGAAATAATTAAATCTTAAAATAGAAAGAATGGAGGACAAACTATTCAGAAATATACTTAAAAGTAATGGTATAAATTAAAAGAAACACAAAACTTTGTGTTGCTATTTATGCATTTTCTTTCTTTCTTTTTTTTTTTTTTTTTTTTTTTTTTTTTTAATAAAAAAGATTTGGAAGTAATATACCAGAAAATATAAATATACATATAGAAAACACTCCCCACTTGTATACATTAAAATTGGTGTTCATTTGTCTTTAAAAAGTAGCAAATATCTATTTTCCTTCTCTTGAAATAAATATCGCAATATATCACCAATATCGATATTAACTTGATGATATATCGCGATATTTAATTTCTGATATCGGCCAGCTCTAGTGCGGATTCGATACTCGAGCTGTCTGAAGACCGTCGTGTGGACCAATGGAGGCTGGTAAACGCAAACTGTGTCATGATTTCAATGTCCTGCATGTTCCGAAATTAATACCTCTAGGAGTTACCGAAGCGAGAGAGTCATCCCCTCAGTAAATGATCAAAATTGTAATAGCGGGCCTCCATATCACACCTAATAGCCCGTGTAGCACTAGCGCAACATAAAACCCACTCAATCACAGGGCCCGACTTAGACTACCTGGAACCCCGGGGCAAACCTATTCTGGGAGCCCCCTTGCATTGGCATAAAAGCTCTTTAGGTTGCAGAATTTCTGCATACGCCTGTAGGGGGGCCCTTCCAGAAGGGCGGGCCCACGGCATTTGCCCCGTATGCCCTGCCGTTAGTCAGGATTTGCATCACCTAGGCCGCATCTAAGTGTGAATCCCAGACCAACGCCAATTGCACAGAGCGTAGCAACAGTGTGACAATAAATTCACTCATTTTATGCCTTAAAAGTATCTTGGCATCACTGAACAAGGGTTACTGTAATTCGGCTATGACGTTTTTGTATTTGACGAAGAAAATATATAATGTAACAATTTTTTACGGCCTTTCTGTTACGATTCAGCAGTTAAAATTTTTACCAGTGAATTAAGTATAATGTGAACTATCTTTTGTAATTTTTTCACGAAAATCGGCGATTAGCACTTGAAAGAGCTCTCTTGTTAGTTAAAGCGAGGCAATGAATAGTTCCATGTTGGTAAACGATAATCTCAACTCTCAAAAAGGGCAGGAAGAAAAGATGAAAAAGGGAAAATTCGAGCTTATTTGCCTACCACAAGGATGTCTTTTATTTTAATGACATCACGTAGAACTGCTCTATATATCGAATGTTAATCGAATAATTTCTTCTAAATATTTTTGTATGCGCGCGGCGTAAGTAAAACCCAACCAACAACCAAACCAACCAATCTAAACTTCATTAATTTAACTGAGCGGGATCGATCGAATATCGACATTCAAAATCAAACTTAAATTGTTCAGTTAAAATGGGTTTGTTTGATGATTGCCAAGAATATTTTAAAACAAAAGATTTGTACGAAGTTTTAGGAATTTCTCGTGCTGCTTCTGACGCAGAATGTGAGAGAATTTTTTTTTATTTATTTCGCATAATTTTTTCTTCTACCGATAAACTCTTTTAATAGTATTATGACATTTGTTTTTATATTATTTCAGTGAAAAGAGCATATAAGAAAGTGTCGTTGTTGTGTCATCCTGATAGAGTAGAAAGTGACAAAAAAGAAGAAGCTACTAAGAAATTTCAAACTTTATCGAAAGTTCATTCTATTCTTACAGACAAAGAAAAAAGAACCGTTTATGATGAGACAGGTAACAGAAACTACTGTTCTAGCGTATATATATTTATATTGTTTGTGATTTTTATTTTTTTGGTGTTAATGTGAGTTTGTACTGAATCATCCTTATCTTAGTTACCATATTAACCTCTTACAAAACTATTGTTTTGTAGGTATTCCTATACAGTATATGCCCCCTTAAGACAATGTGTTATGATTACAATATCCATTGATAACATAAGTACACTTAAAAAAATATTTAGCATTGTGTCATACTTATGTAGTGTGTTAAAAAAGTATCAAACCTTTATTAGGCAAAAATACGTTTATCAATTTGGAAATCCAAAACCAAAACACGGAACAACTATAGTATTTCCCCACAGCTAGATTTGGCGATTTTTCGTTGGCGATTATGGCTAAATCTAAAAATCATAAATCATATAGCATAAATGATAAAATCGTAAGCTAAATTATAAATCATAAATCATAAAATCATAAATCCAAAATAAATAGCATGCAGGCTGCCATACTATATCGCAAGCAATCCAGAACGACATAGTTATCGTTCAAATCGGCGCCAAAGAAAAATCGCCAAATCTAGCTGAGGGGAAATACTATAGTTGTGCCCAAAACACTAATACCCTTCAACATAGTCACCTTGATATTACACACACTTTGCCAAGCATTCCTGCCATTGCTGGAAACACCTGGAGAGTGCAGTTTTCGGTATAGTGAGCAGCCATGTTATAGCATTCTGCATAATGTCTTCTCCTGACTCAAATCAGGACACTTTTGGCAAAATTTTCAGCTTAGGAAATAGCCAAAAGTCAGAGGGAACCATGTCATGTGAGTAGTTAGCCTGATAAATCACAGGAATGTTTTGTTTGGCAATGAAAATCTGAATCAAATGTGTAGAATAGACAGGCGTGTTATGATGGAGCCTCCAAGTGCTATTATTTAAGAACTATTATATAGCCTCGCTATTTACACTATATTACGATTTGATTCTGATCAATATAATAGATAAAAAGTAGATTTTTTTTTTAAATTAAATACACAAAAAAATAAATTTTAATCAGTTTAATCCTTTCTACTGTATACTACCATTTCCCCCCCCCCCCTGATAAATACTATAAAAAAAAAAAAAAAGCAAGAAAAGAAAATATATAAAAAAAAATAAACTAATAATAATTATTAAAAAAAATTAAAAATAAAAAGTCGTATTATAAAAGTTATACATAAACATGACTGTTATAAATACATTTTTAATTTAAAATTTAATATACTTATTTTTTTCTACTGCATTACCATTTTTTTTTTTTTTTTCAATAACTATAATAAATTAAAAAGAGAAAAAAAATATTTTGCCTTCAAATGAATGTATTAAATAAAAAATAACATAATGGCCTTTGCTAAGATACACAGACGATTACAATGAAAAGAATAAATTTATGAAAAATGAAACATAGAAGCCAATTTAAAATTGAAAATAAATAAATAAATAAATAAATTCAAATTTGAAATTCTAAAAAATCTCGATGAGGTGCACACTTGTAGGTTTCCAGGTATCTACTTGGCAGGTTTTGTAGCTCTCCGATCACTAGTGTGCAGCGTTCCCCTTTGAGCCTTTGAAAAGGGCGTCGCGCCCTGCCTGCCCTTTAAATTTTTATGAGCGCCCTAACTGCCCTTTAAAGTACAAAAATGCGCCCTCCTTGCCCAAAAAACGCACCCTTTATGCCCGAAAATCGCGCCCTTCTTGCTCCCAAATTTAACCACCACGACCCAAAATAGCGCATTTTTTCTCCTTTTTAAATATTCTTAGTACTTTATTAATACAAATTTTCTTTCTAGAAGATTTTTCACTTTTCTGTGTGTTCTACTTATTGCAAAAGCGAGTTGACACTTAGCAGGTGTATAAACTTTTTATCAGCGTAAACATAGTTGCCGTCAAACTTCTTTAAATGACCCTGCAGCCTGCTGGCTATAAGGGTGGGGTGGGGAACAGACAAGTAAGTGCCTCCCCGGTGTTAGCAAAAAAAGAACGGGAAAATATGGAAGATATTGCTCTTTTCTTATATTCCAATAATCCTTTTGCATCATAAATCATGTTTTTTTTTTTTTTTTTTTTATCTTTAAAATCACGTTAACAAAAATAGCAAATCTAATTACTTTTATGATCTAGCTGAAGAACCACAAAAATCATGGTTAAGTTCAATCTCATAAATAAGTAAAAAAAAAAAAAAAAAAAAATGACTCAGGAAAGAGAAGTGTTTGTTTACATTAGATGAAAAACCACAATCAATTAGAATCAAAAGCTGAAAGAAGGAGGAATGAAAAGGAAATCTAGATTGTGCAGTGCTTTGGTTTTTATTTACACAATAACCACAGACAAGGATATTCTTTTTATCTGTGACAATAACAAAAGTTCATTTATTTTAATGATATTTTGAAATTTGTGTAAAAATGCTCTCGCATTTCGGTAATTAGTCACAAAATTATTACAAATATCACAAGTCATTAAAAAAAAAAAAAAAAAAAAAACTAATTACATCGATTAGCGTAAAATTAAAGCCTATCTTAGGTATTGCTATTAAACATAAATTTTGATAATTAACGGCAAAATAATTAAATACTTCCGCTATCGGCTAAAAAAAATATTGTGAATTTAGAAAGTCAGCTTTTTATAAAAGTACGGATTTTATTAACATCGGAATAATAAAGTATTTCATAAATAGTTGCAATTAAACGTAAATTTTCGAAAGTTAGCGGTGAAATCGAAATGATCCTGTATTTCCGAAATCGGCTGCAAAATTACTGCATATTTTGAGATTAAACTATAAAAATAACTCAAATTTTATCGATTAATGACGGAATAGATAATTATTTGGAAATTTAGCTTTGAAAACAATGTGATTTTAATCTTAGCAGCAAAATAATAGAGTATTTCGATTCTTACAGTTTCCTTTTTACTTTCTTCTATATTTAATAGAAGAAAGTACTGGATTCGTAAAAATTTTCGACTTCCGGTTTTCGACAGATTTACACGTTTTGAGAGGTCTAGAACATGATTTGACCATTTTTAGACAATGTCTGTCTGTGTGTGTATGTGTGATAAAAATTTTGTGGCAACTGTATCTCTGGAACTACAGCTCAGAATTGTATATAAATTTATATGTCGATACACCTTGACCAAAATTAGTACCTATCAACTCTTGGTGAAAATCGCTCAACAGGTGGCGCTGCTATACAGCGATTTCCGAAATTTAAAGGAGGCTATATCTCAGGTTCTATTGCATATAATCGAACAAAACTTGATTTTTAAGGTCTTTATGAGACATTATGATGATTCAATGTAAATGTTTATCGGCCAACAGGTGGCGCTGCTATACATCAATTTCTGCAATTTATGCATGGGAAGACTATATTTCAGGAACTACTGCACAAAATTGCATATAAATTTACATGTAGGTGCACCTTGACCTAACTTAGCGCCTATAAACTTTCAATGTCAACTTATCAACAGGTAGCGCTGCTGCACAGTGTTTTCTGCAATTTAAGGAAAGGCTATATCTCAGGTTCTATTGTGTATAATCAAACAAAACTTGACATGTGCAAAGGCCATTATGAGACATGCTGATTCAAATTGGATGCTTTCAACCAATAGATGGCGCTGCTACACTGGAAATTTCTTCGATAATGGGAAGGCTATATCTCAGTTTGCATGGCATATAACTGTACAAAATGTGATATGTGAGATACTCATTATAAAAGCATATTTTTAAGATGTTATTTATAGACAATAAAACTTTCTCTGGATATTTAGTGTTAGCTTTCTCTAAGATGAAAATCATTTGCATTCATCATGTTAGATAATTTTAATAAATAATAGTTTTAATAAATTATTTGCCCTTAGTGAATTTGTATAGGAAAATATAGAAGAAAGTCTTGTGGTGACCACAACATACTATTCTCCCCCCCCCTCCCCCACAAAATAAATATATTAACCTGTGATACTCCTTGATGGTTAGATAATGCAGAGTTCAAAAATTTTGCAACCTCTGATTTTCATGCTAGTTATTTTGTTTTTATAGAAACTTCTCATTTTGGGTGTTAAATTTGCCTTATATGTATAAGAACTTTATAAATTTAACTCATTATAGGTACAAATAAGTACTTTTAATAATAACATATAAATATTCCATCCTCCATTATTCATTCTACATCCAAGTAGTAACAGTTTCCAGGGATTTTGCATGTTGGGTAGTTTCATCCCTAATAGTTGTAGGAGCTACATTTTTAGAGATCAAATTTGAAAAGAATATTTCATTTATCATTATTGAAATCCAGCAAACAAAGTGAGTGAATTCCAAGGATATATTAAATTTACTAACTGATTGTAACATTAGAAATTAGCAATAATACATAAAAAATTGGAAACAATTAAAAAAAATATCATTAATTAATTAAATCGAACTTTATCAAACTATTTGATTAGAATGTTTAATATTTTTCTTTAATAGGTAATCACTAAAAAAGGTCTTTGGTTTTTATCTTAAGAAATTTGCGAAAATCTTATTAAAGATAATTTTTATTATAGTTCTTTACTTTCATTTCAACATTTATAAGATTTTCAAGAGCTTTTACATATTTTTCAGGAAACAATTTTCATACTTCTTATTAGGTTTAATATTTAAAGATAAAAGAATGTGAAAAAATAAATTTATTTATCTAATTTTTGCTGACTAATTTGTACATTTAGTGGGGGGTGTTAGATCAGAGACTTAAATCTATATAAGAACATTCTGAATACTTAAATAGTGGACTGTAATAAAAACTTGACAAACTAGAGGTGATTTAAACATCACTACTACATTTATTTAAAACTTTAAAAATGGGAGTAAAGAAAGATGCCAGCCTCCCTTGAGCGGAGTTACAAACTAACTGAGCTCCGTAACGAAGGAGCGAACTTTACAGAGTGCGCAGGCGCAACATACCGCCCGGCGTTGAAATGCAAATTTCAAAAAGTTACACAAAATTACACATGAGACATAACCATAGAAACATATGTTGGAAATACAAACTGAATTGTAGATTAATCACATTGAAAATAAAAAACAATAATTAACACAATTTTAACTTATACATGAAACAATCTATATATGCAAGGTAAGTAAATAAAACCAAAGGAAAACTTATATAGCAATATTAAGAAAATTCTGTATTATTTCTTTCTCATTTTTTAATAGTTTTTTTTTTTTTAATGTATATACTTATTTAATATATTATAATATACCATTTTGCATATCTAAATAAGAATAAAACAAATGTCCATAATATAAATTGTCATTTTTTTTCAACAGAATATAAACAGTAAAATGAAGTTAATATTTTGATGATTTAGTTTAAATTAAAATTTATCCCTTATAAGAAAATAAAGCAAGAAAATAGTAAAACACTATAATAATTCAACAATGCATATTTTAATTTTCAATAGGCAATACTGCTATTTTGCCAATGGATCTTTTAAAGGTTCCGTGTTTAGTTTTAACATTAAGGACACGGACTTTCGAGTCCCCTCCATAAAAAACATTAACTATTCTGCCAAGAATCCATTTTCCAACAGGAAGATTATCTTCCTTAATAACAACCATATCACCGATTTTAATATTATTTTTTGCTATCATCCATTTGTGTCTCTGCTGGAGAGTACTCAAATAATTATTTTGCCAACCCTTCCAAATACGCTGTGATAGTTTTGTAGTTTTTTGCCAAAGAGTTAATCTGTTATCGAAAATGTGGGTCATACTAGGTTCTGGAATCGCCGTGAGAGGTCGACCAACTAGAAAGTGTGCAGGAGTTAACACCTGCAAGTCATCAGTATCCTCCGATAAAGGAGTCAATGGGCGTGAATTTAAAATACTTTCTATTTGACAAATTATGGTTAACAACTGTTCGTAAGTTAATTTATAGTTACCTGCAACACGTTTAAAGTGATATTTAAAAGACTTGACCGCAGCCTCCCACAGGCCACCAAAGTTGGGTGCTCTAGGTGGGAGAAAATTCCATTCAATGGATTCAGAAGAAAGAAAATTTGTGAGTTCACTATCAGGTTTATTGAGCAAATTATGCAAGCGGCGTAATTCCAAATTTGCACCCAAGAAATTCCTTGCATTATCACTAAACAATTTTTGTGATTTTCCTCGTCTAGCGAAAAAACGTTTGAGGGTGGCGATGAATGCTTCAGAAGTAAGATCACAAACAAGCTCTAAATGAACAGCCTTTGTGACCATACAAACAAAAATGCAAACATAGACCTTATGAAAAATTCCCTTTCGCTGACCCCGATATTTTATAAAAAATGGGCCGCAGAAATCCACCCCTGTACAATTAAACGGGAAATTAAAATTAACCCTTTCCTTGGGCAGATTGCCCATGATTTGTTCAGCAGTTACAGGTTTGGCCTTAAAACAAATTACACAATTATGCACAATTTTACGGCAATTTGATCTCCCTCTTAAGGGCCAAAACTCCCCACGAACAGTATAAAGTAAATTCTGCGGACCAATATGTAAGTACTTTTTATGAAAGTGTACAAGTATCATATCCGTAAATTTATGTTTCGCCGGCAGTACAATAGGAAATTTTCGATTGTGACTAACATTAGAATTACTCAATCGACCTCCCACTCTAATGACATTAAATTCATCTAAAAATGGATTTAAATTTCGAATTTTACCTGTTGCAGGAATTCCTTTTTTCAAATTTTGAACGTCTTCTTTAAATTCTTCTTCTTGAACAAATTTAGCTAAAATTAACTTACTTTTACTCAGTTCCTGAAGAGTGATGGGTCCGCGTGTCTTCGAAGATGGACTCTTGGCATTGTTAAAAAACCTAAAAATGAAACTCAAAATACGAATTAATTTACAAAAATCATTAGTAATGGAAAGAAGATTAACTAAAAATGTTTCTTTCACTGTCACCAACGACAGTTGCGTTGGTTTTACTTCAGCTAAACAGTCATCACTAGAATCCGTAATGTCATTATTCGAAAGTTGTATAGGCTCATGATGAAGAAAATCTGGTCCATTGAACCAGAACTCAGAAAGTTGATGAGGAGGGCTTCCTCGTGAAACAAGATCAGCTGGATTTTCGGATGACTTAACATGCCTCCAACAAAAATTCTTCGTGAGTTCCTGGATTCGAGATATTCGATTAGACACAAAAACCTTGAGCACATGGGGTGATGAGTTGATCCATGACAAAACGATTTTTGAATCGGTGTACAGATATACCGAGCTTAATTGTATATTTAATGATGTGATTACCTTTGATATTAGTTTAGATAATAATTCAGCTGCACAAAGTTCAAGGCGAGGTATAGTCAATACTTTAAGATGAGAAACTCGGGACTTACTACACAATAAGCTCACATGTACATCGTTTGAACTAGTTATCACACGTAAATAAACCACTGCGCCATATGCCTCTTGTGACGCGTCCGAAAAGCCGTGGAGCTGCAGTTCATGACAATTAGAGTTTGAGAACACGAAACGTGGGATCGTAATATCTTTAAGCTCGTTTAGAGCATTTCGGAATTTTATCCATTTGTTTTTCTCTTGTGTTGGAAGTTCCTGATCCCAATCAATTTTCAAAAGCCATAACCTCTGTAGGAAAATTTTAGCCTGTACTATCACTGGTCCTACTAGACCCAATGGGTCAAAGAGTCTCGCGATCTCTTTCAGAACACCACGTTTGGTGATTGTATTGCAATAATCTGATGATACCGTGAAGCTGAAATTATCATCTTTGGGATTCCATTTTAGTCCTAGTGTTTTCACCGAAGTTTTATCATTTTTTTCGAAGTGATAGTCTTGCTCACTGTAAGGGACTTGTTCTAATAATTCTCTGGCATTTGAAACCCATTTATGCAACTCTAGTCCACCAGCCGATAACATTAACACCAACTGTTTCTGGAGTTCCAGAGCAGACGACACTTCATCAGTTCCCGTTAGAATGTCGTCAACGTAAAAATCCTTAAGTGTGGCGGCAGAAGCTAACGGATAATTAGCCCCTTCATCACTAGCGATTTGTTTTAGTACACGAGTGGCCAAGTAAGGAGCACATTTTGTGCCGTATGTTACAGTTAATAATTTATAAATTTTAGGCTTTTCCTTAGGGGTTTTATTCCAAAGAATACATTGCCAATTACATTGTTCAGGATTAACCCATATCTGTCTATACATTTTTTTAACATCCGCAGTGAAAACTATTTTGTGCGTACGAAAACGTAATAAAATGGCACACAAATCTTCTTGTACTACACCTCCATTTAATAAACAATCATTTAATGATAACCCATTAGTAGTGGATGAACTGGCGTTGAATACAACCCTTAATTTTGTAGTACTGCTATCAGGTTTAAGTACAGCGTGATGTGGAAGAAAATATTTAACAGTGTTTATTTCATTATCATTTAATTCTCGCATGTGGCCTAACTGTTCATATTCATTCAAAAAATTTACATACAATTCAGAAATATTGGGATTTCTATTTAATTGTCTGTATAAATTATTTAACTTTTGCTTGGACGAATGGAAAGAATCTCCCAATTCAGAATTATTTTTCATTGGTAAGTTCACTATGTACTTCCCGTTATCATCTCTGCGATATGTTTTCACGAACTGCTTTTCACACTCTATCTCTTCATTATTTCTCAAACTAGGTGAATCTAGTATATTTTCAATCTCCCAAAATCTTTTCATAATATTTTCTAAATTGGAGTTATCTGACTGGGAAATCATAGCACAATACAATGGATGTGGAGTGCCTTGAACAGCTCCACTAAGCACATATCCAAACACAGTATCCTGTAAAATTGCACCCGTTTCAGGAATTTTGATTTTATTGGTTAACATTAATTCAAAAAATATTTCGGCCCCAATCAGTAAATCAACATTGTTGTTATTTTTGAAAAGTGTTTGATCGGCCAGTTTTATTCCCTTTGGAATATTTAATTTTAATGTATTAGAATAGTTTATTGGTAACGCATCAATAATTTTTGGAACAATCAAAAATTCCAGATTAGCTGAAAACGAATTATTCTCATTTTTTATCAGTGCTTGTGTTTTTGTTTTTATATTTATCGGAATTCCTGACAACGCCGAAAGAGGAATGTTTATTTTTTCTTTTTTCAGTCCTAACTTATTTACAAATTTTGCTGTTGCAATATTAGACTGTGAAGCGCTATCAAGAATTGCAGTAGCTGGGTGATAAAACCCGTATTCATCTAACACAAACACTGTGGCCGTCGCTAATATAACTCTTTTATTTTCAGAAACAAAACATGTAATCGGCGCCGACTCTTTGTTTTCAGTCGGTGCACCTGCTTCAATCAGACGATCGCTATTATCATAGCTTGATGGGGGGGTTGCACTCTCTTTTGATAACGGAAGTAATAAATCTTTGTCTTTATGAAGTAATGAGTGATGTCTGGAGCCACATTTACTGCATGCATACTTAGAATTGCATTTAGCTATTTTATGGAATCCGAAGCAATTTAAACAAAGATTATTCTTTCGAATAAATTCATATCGTTTTTCTGTTGTGAAATTAAGAAATATATCGCATTTATATAGCGTGTGAGAATTATTTTTACATAACATACACAAGTTAGAATTATTTCCTTGGGTTTTTACAACTAAACTTCTGGGATAACCAGACTTATCAGTAGTATATTTTGAGGACTTATGCGGTAAATTTCGATTTACACTGTCTAAAACTGAACACTGTTTTTCTAGGAATTCTAGAAACTGATCAAAGTCAGGAACGTCGTTGTTCTTTAATGTAAGTTCGTAATTTTTGCGAGTTTCCCTATCCAACTTTTGCAAAACAATGTTTAATAACATAATATTAGAAAGATTATCGCGTTCATATTTCAATACTTTTAACGCTCTTAAATTCTTTAAAATACAATCCAATAATTTTCGTAATTCTTTACCAGATTCATGAGTTATTTTTTCATAATTAATAATTGTTTTAATATGAGCATCTATTATAGCTCTTTTATTTTCAAACCGTTGTTCTAATGTTTTTAACAGAGAATCGTAAGTATCATCATTGGTTTCTACTGTTTTTGCTTCGCCTTTCAACGCAGCGCGTAAATAAAAAAGTTTTTGATTTGCAGTTAATAAAGGATTATCATTCATTAAATTTAGAAACTGCGTTTTAAAACTGTTCCATTCTTCAAATTTTCCTGAAAATACAGGTAACGGTATTTGGGGTAAATGCATAGTATGATTTGGAACAATGTTTCTTTCCGCTCCTAACGAGCTATTATTTGAGTTTATACTATTCATATTGTCACTACAGTTAATTAGTAAGGTATTGAATCTTACCTCTAATTCTTGAAATTGAGAATCTAGCTCACTTAACTCTTCTTCTATTGTAGGAAACTCATCATCCTTTGCCACTTGATAGTATTCCATTTTTAAATCTTCAAATCTATTTTGAAGTTTTTCTAAAATTGATATTCTCGAAGTTATTTCACCTTTTGTGGTTAATTCGTCATTAGGAATGTTGAGTAACTTTGTGAATTGGGATTTGATATTCCCTTTTTTTCTATTTAATGCGGTTAAAGCCATTTTTGTTTTCTTTATGAAAACGAAATATGCTGGTTACGCTGTGGTCGCACGGACCAAAAAATGTTAGATCAGAGACTTAAATCTATATAAGAACATTCTGAATACTTAAATAGTGGACTGTAATAAAAACTTGACAAACTAGAGGTGATTTAAACATCACTACTACATTTATTTAAAACTTTAAAAATGGGAGTAAAGAAAGATGCCAGCCTCCCTTGAGCGGAGTTACAAACTAACTGAGCTCCGTAACGAAGGAGCGAACTTTACAGAGTGCGCAGGCGCAACAGGGGGGGGGGGGGGAATTGCTGATTGCTTAGCAACTGTATTTATAAATATAATAAAATTGTTTGTAATTTTGGAGGCTATTTTTTGCGAAGCGATATGCCCTTTTTATAAAATGTGCCCTTTTTCATTCTCCACAAATGTGCCCTCTTTTTATAGCACCCTCCTGCCCCTTTTTCCTTGGTAGCAGCACCCTGCCCTTTTTCAAACCTAGGGGGAACTCTGAGTGTGAGCACCAGAGTGCAGACAGACACACATGCATACACACTTCTCTTTATTATATAGATAAACTTATTTTATTAACTTTAAATAAGGTCATATCATATGCTATTCATATGTGATTCTTTTAACTTAAAGCATATCCATATACACACTTTATCTAAATACAAGAATGAAAACATGCAATTATTTAAATTAGGGAGTTGGCTGCCCCCCCCCCCTTTCTCAATCCAATGCTAGAGCAATATATAAAAAAAAATACAAATAATTTTATTGATTGACACATAATTCTTATTAACATTTTGTCATACATACAAACAATGGTCATTTTCTTATCCAATGCTTGAAAAATACTAAGCTAATTGTGTTAGTAACATCATAATCCAATACTAAACACCATTGAATGAACAAAGTAGCAAAAGTATTTGTATTCTTAACATTACATTACCTTTAACATTTATTCAAAGTCACAGTCGCTTTTCAAAATGTAACATAAATATCTGCTAAGCTAAACAGAATAAAGCTGAAAATAGGGTTGTCAAAGAATAATCTAGGAACAAAAAATAACATGATCGGTAGCCAAATTACTGGGCACTGGTTTAATAGGGCATGCTACATTGGGATGAAACCTAATTTTTGTTTATTTTTTCTTTGTAAAAATTATACTTTTGATACTAATGTGATGATGTTTAAGAAAATTGAGTGTGCCATGTTCTTCTATCTTAAAAAAAAAAAAAAAAAAAAAAAAAAAAAAAACTTGTAAAGTAATTTTTGTGTTGAAGTTGTTATTATTATTATTTTAGTTGTCTGATTTTTGTGATGTGTTAGCTGAATTTCATCCATCTATATTATTCAACGTTGCTCTTCTCTTTTTGATTTAGATTTCTGTAATTCTAAAATGGAACATATTACACAATAATACTTCATTTAATAAATTTAACATTTACCTTAAATAATGTCCTTAGATCTTTTCTTCACTATATACATTTCGAGTGCAACCGCACTCATCCTCAGGTGAGATGCGACTCTCTTCATCTTCAACTTTGTCTGCTGCTGATGGTTGTTGGTTCGTCATTTCACTTCGCTTCGTTTCGGATATATTTATTATTGGATGCCAGTCTTTCGGGATTATTGCGTGTTCTCTCTCGTTAACTGCATAGGGGTTAGTAAGGATTTCAAGGGCTTCGCGTTTTAAGGCATAACTGTGATTATTAGGGTCATACGGGGGAATTCTGGGTCACTCTCTTTTCGGGGTAAATAATGGTCACTAACTTTTAAGCATTAAAAAATGTTTTTACAAAGCAATTAAATTAGTCCAAGTCATCCTTATACATTCTATTTCCTTGTATCAAGTTCAAAATTAATGTAACTGTGTAGCAAATAAGAGAAAAAAAAGACTTTTCAAACCACTAGAAAAACATCTTCAAAAAAGACTGCTTCTAAAAATCATGATTTTTTTAAAGATCCATACCAATGAAACGTTTTTGAAAGAACAATTTTATTGGTGGTATTTTTCAATAGCAAATGGCCTAAACTTCTCATACATATTTATACTTTTTCTTCATTATATTTAGAATTAATTTTAAAAGTATACTGATTTATCTCCCAGTTTACTGGGGTAATTCTTGATCACTGGGGTAATTCTCGGTCAGTTATAGTTTTTGATATTGTAGGTGTTTTTCTACTTATTCCTGAGTAAATAATATTAGTATTTACTTCAAATGTTATATTGTATTGTAATCTTTAAGTATAACTGTAAGTTATGCTTTAACAATGACCATTTTTTACTACTGAAATTTCTATTGAATATCACACACTTCTGGTGAACAAATAGATTTCAGCTTTGAAGAAATATTAACTCAGCAATTAAGGCACACATCTTGAGTACCGAATTCCAAAATAAGAAGGCAGATTTACACAAATCTGGCTGTTATTACAAATCAGACTTTCTTGGATCTCGTAACAGCAAAGAAAGAAAAATCAAATGCAAAGAAGAAAAAGAAAACTCCCAAGTAAAAAGATGTAGACATCAAGAGAAACCTTGTTTGCAAAAAAGTGAGAGCACTTCGAGATGATATAGACAGTCTCTCAAATGCAAACTGAGCTAATTTGGAATTGTTTAGCGATGAAGAATTGTTTAATGACAATGAAAATAAGATTGGAGATGTTCTAATAAACCAGTTGCAAAAAAATTCCTCTTCAGAAAATTTGAAGAAGGTACTACGAGAAATTCCTTCTGTTCTTGAAAAGCAGAAATATTTTGTTGTGTATTATAACAACAATCCATTCTATATTATAAAATAATTAAAATTTTGGACAAGGAAAAAGTAGAAATGAAATTTCTTGAACAAGGTGTCAGAAATTTTCATTGGCCCAAATGAGATGTTTGGGAAATAATTCAAAATAAGTACATACTCTATGAACCAGTTGATTTAAATGGAAAATAATCCCTTTGTTGTTGATAGTAACAGGATAAATATACCATACAAATGCTATAAAAATTTCTGCCCAGAATTGTGGGGTAGAGCAAAAAAAAAAAAAAAAAAATCGTAGCACGCTCTTAAAAATAAATCTTAGGATTTAAATTAATGTCCTTTTCCTTAAATATAACACATTATATAATTAAGAAAAGTTCTTTGTGTACTAAATAATGATAATTTTGAAAATTTATCCCCTTTTGACATGTATTACTATGAAGAAAGACGTTGACCCATATTTGCCCCATGTGTGACCCATAATTGCCCGAATCCGGGGTAATTCTTGGTCACTCAAAATTTTAAATAAAATAAATAATATTTTTAATTTAGGTAAAATAATTGTTTAGATAATTTCTAAATTATTTAAGCTTACTCCATATCAAATTTAATCATTTTATCTTTTATACATTAGAAAATATTAAGATGTTGTTGTTTTTTGACCCATAATTCCCCCATATGACCAGTGTTAGAAATAAGAATTTTGAAACTAGGCGTCAAAATGACGCCTGGATTAAATTTTTTGGGCGTCAAAATGAAAAATCTAGGTGCCATCTATAATTAAAAATGTATATAATAATAATGCATCAACTTATAAATCATATATGCAAGATTATATAAAAAATATTCATGTAATGAATGTAATTACATTGACAATATTAAACGTACATATTTAAAATCGCAAATTTATTCTTCGCCCAGAAGATACATCATTCCACCACAATTTAATAGCATTTTCCGGGCAGAAATCTTCCAATTTAGGGCTGTT
>CAWVNO010000750.1:0-67482 GCA_963930645.1 Salticus scenicus | reverse complement strand
GGCCCGGGGGGCGTTTTTACGCGGACTTTCGGCAGCCGTCCTCCGCTCTCAAAATTTTTTTCGCAGTTTCACATGCCCATCTTCAAACGACGATTCCCAAGCAACTAAAAGAGTCTAACTATCGCAATAACTTTCAGAATCTGCGGAATATATTCTAGTTTCATAATAACATCACCGGAGATTTTGCACGGTGAAACTTTAGGCCCGGGGGGCGTTTTTACGCGGACTTTCGGCAGCCGTCCTGCGCTCTCAAAATTTTTTTCGCAGTTTCACATGCCCATCTTTAAACGACGATTCCCAAGCAACTAAAAGAGTCTAACTATTGCAATAACTTTCAGAATCTGCGGAATATATTCTAGTTTCATAATAACATCACCGGAGATTTTGCACGGTGAAACTTTAGGCCCGGGGGGCGTTTTTACGCGGACTTTCGGCAGCCGTCCTCCGCTCTCAAAATTTTTTTCGCAGTTTCACATGCCCATCTTTAAACGACGATTCCCAAGCAACTAAAAGAGTCTAACTATCGCAATAACTTTCAGAATCTGCGGAATATATTCTAGTTTCATAATAACATCACCGGAGATTTTGCACGGTGAAACTTTAGGCCCGGGGGGCGTTTTTACGCGGACTTTCGGCAGCCGTCCTCCGCTCTCAAAATTTTTTTCGCAGTTTCACATGCCCATCTTCAAACGACGATTCCCAAGCAACTAAAAGAGTCTAACTATCGCAATAACTTTCAGAATCTGCGGAATATATTCTAGTTTCATAATAACATCACCGGAGATTTTGCACGGTGAAACTTTAGGCCCGGGGGGCGTTTTTACGCGGACTTTCGGCAGCCGTCCTGCGCTCTCAAAATTTTTTTCGCAGTTTCACATGCCCATCTTTAAACGACGATTCCCAAGCAACTAAAAGAGTCTAACTATCGCAATAACTTTCCGAATCTGCGGAATATATTCTAGTTTCATAATAACATCACCGGAGATTTTGCACGGTGAAACTTTAGGCCCGGGGGGCGTTTTTACGCGGACTTTCGGCAGCCGTCCTCCGCTCTCAAAATTTTTTTCGCAGTTTCACATGCCCATCTTCAAACGACGATTCCCAAGCAACTAAAAGAGTCTAACTATCGCAATAACTTTCAGAATCTGCGGAATATATTCTAGTTTCATAATAACATCACCGGAGATTTTGCACGGTGAAACTTTAGGCCCGGGGGGCGTTTTTACGCGGACTTTCGGCAGCCGTCCTGCGCTCTCAAAATTTTTTTCGCAGTTTCACATGCCCATCTTTAAACGACGATTCCCAAGCAACTAAAAGAGTCTAACTATCGCAATAACTTTCAGAATCTGCGGAATATATTCTAGTTTCATAATAACATCACCGGAGATTTTGCACGGTGAAACTTTAGGCCCGGGGGGCGTTTTTACGCGGACTTTCGGCAGCCGTCCTCCGCTCTCAAAATTTTTTTCGCAGTTTCACATGCCCATCTTCAAACGACGATTCCCAAGCAACTAAAAGAGTCTAACTATCGCAATAACTTTCAGAATCTGCGGAATATATTCTAGTTTCATAATAACATCACCGGAGATTTTGCACGTGAAACTTTAGGCCCGGGGGGCGTTTTTACGCGGACTTTCGGCAGCCGTCCTGCGCTCTCAAAATTTTTTTCGCAGTTTCACATGCCCATCTTTAAACGACGATTCCCAAGCAACTAAAAGAGTCTAACTATCGCAATAACTTTCAGAATCTGCGGAATATATTCTAGTTTCATAATAACATCACCGGAGATTTTGCACGGTGAAACTTTAGGCCCGGGGGGCGTTTTTACGCGGACTTTCGGCAGCCGTCCTCCGCTCTCAAAATTTTTTTCGCAGTTTCACATGCCCATCTTCAAACGACGATTCCCAAGCAACTAAAAGAGTCTAACTATCGCAATAACTTTCAGAATCTGCGGAATATATTCTAGTTTCATAATAACATCACCGGAGATTTTGCACGGTGAAACTTTAGGCCCGGGGGCGTTTTTACGCGGACTTTCGGCAGCCGTCCTGCGCTCTCAAAATTTTTTTCGCAGTTTCACATGCCCATCTTTAAACGACGATTCCCAAGCAACTAAAAGAGTCTAACTATCGCAATAACTTTCAGAATCTGCGGAATATATTCTAGTTTCATAATAACATCACCGGAGATTTTGCACGGTGAAACTTTAGGCCCGGGGGGCGTTTTTACGCGGACTTTCGGCAGCCGTCCTGCGCTCTCAAAATTTTTTTCGCAGTTTCACATGCCCATCTTTAAACGACGATTCCCAAGCAACTAAAAGAGTCTAACTATCGCAATAACTTTCAGAATCTGCGGAATATATTCTAGTTTCATAATAACATCACCGGAGATTTTGCACGGTGAAACTTTAGGCCCGGGGGGCGTTTTTACGCGGACTTTCGGCAGCCGTCCTCCGCTCTCAAAATTTTTTTCGCAGTTTCACATGCCCATCTTCAAACGACGATTCCCAAGCAACTAAAAGAGTCTAACTATCGCAATAACTTTCAGAATCTGCGGAATATATTCTAGTTTCATAATAACATCACCGGAGATTTTGCACGGTGAAACTTTAGGCCCGGGGGGCGTTTTTACGCGGACTTTCGGCAGCCGTCCTGCGCTCTCAAAATTTTTTTCGCAGTTTCACATGCCCATCTTTAAACGACGATTCCCAAGCAACTAAAAGAGTCTAACTATCGCAATAACTTTCAGAATCTGCGGAATATATTCTAGTTTCATAATAACATCACCGGAGATTTTGCACGGTGAAACTTTAGGCCCGGGGGGCGTTTTTACGCGGACTTTCGGCAGCCGTCCTCCGCTCTCAAAATTTTTTTCGCAGTTTCACATGCCCATCTTTAAACGACGATTCCCAAGCAACTAAAAGAGTCTAACTATCGCAATAACTTTCAGAATCTGCGGAATATATTCTAGTTTCATAATAACATCACCGGAGATTTTGCACGGTGAAACTTTAGGCCCGGGGGGCGTTTTTACGCGGACTTTCGGCAGCCGTCCTCCGCTCTCAAAATTTTTTTCGCAGTTTCACATGCCCATCTTCAAACGACGATTCCCAAGCAACTAAAAGAGTCTAACTATCGCAATAACTTTCAGAATCTGCGGAATATATTCTAGTTTCATAATAACATCACCGGAGATTTTGCACGGTGAAACTTTAGGCCCGGGGGGCGTTTTTACGCGGACTTTCGGCAGCCGTCCTGCGCTCTCAAAATTTTTTTCGCAGTTTCACATGCCCATCTTTAAACGACGATTCCCAAGCAACTAAAAGAGTCTAACTATCGCAATAACTTTCAGAATCTGCGGAATATATTCTAGTTTCATAATAACATCACCGGAGATTTTGCACGGTGAAACTTTAGGCCCGGGGGGCGTTTTTACGCGGACTTTCGGCAGCCGTCCTCCGCTCTCAAAATTTTTTTCGCAGTTTCACATGCCCATCTTCAAACGACGATTCCCAAGCAACTAAAAGAGTCTAACTATCGCAATAACTTTCAGAATCTGCGGAATATATTCTAGTTTCATAATAACATCACCGGAGATTTTGCACGGTGAAACTTTAGGCCCGGGGGGCGTTTTTACGCGGACTTTCGGCAGCCGTCCTGCGCTCTCAAAATTTTTTTCGCAGTTTCACATGCCCATCTTTAAACGACGATTCCCAAGCAACTAAAAGAGTCTAACTATCGCAATAACTTTCAGAATCTGCGGAATATATTCTAGTTTCATAATAACATCACCGGAGATTTTGCACGGTGAAACTTTAGGCCCGGGGGGCGTTTTTACGCGGACTTTCGGCAGCCGTCCTCCGCTCTCAAAATTTTTTTCGCAGTTTCACATGCCCATCTTCAAACGACGATTCCCAAGCAACTAAAAGAGTCTAACTATCGCAATAACTTTCAGAATCTGCGGAATATATTCTAGTTTCATAATAACATCACCGGAGATTTTGCACGGTGAAACTTTAGGCCCGGGGGGCGTTTTTACGCGGACTTTCGGCAGCCGTCCTGCGCTCTCAAAATTTTTTTCGCAGTTTCACATGCCCATCTTTAAACGACGATTCCCAAGCAACTAAAAGAGTCTAACTATCGCAATAACTTTCAGAATCTGCGGAATATATTCTAGTTTCATAATAACATCACCGGAGATTTTGCACGGTGAAACTTTAGGCCCGGGGGGCGTTTTTACGCGGACTTTCGGCAGCCGTCCTCCGCTCTCAAAATTTTTTTCGCAGTTTCACATGCCCATCTTCAAACGACGATTCCCAAGCAACTAAAAGAGTCTAACTATCGCAATAACTTTCAGAATCTGCGGAATATATTCTAGTTTCATAATAACATCACCGGAGATTTTGCACGGTGAAACTTTAGGCCCGGGGGGCGTTTTTACGCGGACTTTCGGCAGCCGTCCTGCGCTCTCAAAATTTTTTTCGCAGTTTCACATGCCCATCTTTAAACGACGATTCCCAAGCAACTAAAAGAGTCTAACTATCGCAATAACTTTCAGAATCTGCGGAATATATTCTAGTTTCATAATAACATCACCGGAGATTTTGCACGGTGAAACTTTAGGCCCGGGGGGCGTTTTTACGCGGACTTTCGGCAGCCGTCCTGCGCTCTCAAAATTTTTTTCGCAGTTTCACATGCCCATCTTTAAACGACGATTCCCAAGCAACTAAAAGAGTCTAACTATCGCAATAACTTTCAGAATCTGCGGAATATATTCTAGTTTCATAATAACATCACCGGAGATTTTGCACGGTGAAACTTTAGGCCCGGGGGGCGTTTTTACGCGGACTTTCGGCAGCCGTCCTCCGCTCTCAAAATTTTTTTCGCAGTTTCACATGCCCATCTTCAAACGACGATTCCCAAGCAACTAAAAGAGTCTAACTATCGCAATAACTTTCAGAATCTGCGGAATATATTCTAGTTTCATAATAACATCACCGGAGATTTTGCACGGTGAAACTTTAGGCCCGGGGGGCGTTTTTACGCGGACTTTCGGCAGCCGTCCTGCGCTCTCAAAATTTTTTTCGCAGTTTCACATGCCCATCTTTAAACGACGATTCCCAAGCAACTAAAAGAGTCTAACTATCGCAATAACTTTCAGAATCTGCGGAATATATTCTAGTTTCATAATAACATCACCGGAGATTTTGCACGGTGAAACTTTAGGCCCGGGGGGCGTTTTTACGCGGACTTTCGGCAGCCGTCCTCCGCTCTCAAAATTTTTTTCGCAGTTTCACATGCCCATCTTTAAACGACGATTCCCAAGCAACTAAAAGAGTCTAACTATCGCAATAACTTTCAGAATCTGCGGAATATATTCTAGTTTCATAATAACATCACCGGAGATTTTGCACGGTGAAACTTTAGGCCCGGGGGGCGTTTTTACGCGGACTTTCGGCAGCCGTCCTCCGCTCTCAAAATTTTTTTCGCAGTTTCACATGCCCATCTTCAAACGACGATTCCCAAGCAACTAAAAGAGTCTAACTATCGCAATAACTTTCAGAATCTGCGGAATATATTCTAGTTTCATAATAACATCACCGGAGATTTTGCACGGTGAAACTTTAGGCACGGGGGGCGTTTTTACGCGGACTTTCGGCAGCCGTCCTCCGCTCTCAAAATTTTTTTCGCAGTTTCACATGCCCATCTTCAAACGACGATTCCCAAGCAACTAAAAGAGTCTAACTATCGCAATAACTTTCAGAATCTGCGGAATATATTCTAGTTTCATAATAACATCACCGGAGATTTTGCACGGTGAAACTTTAGGCCCGGGGGCGTTTTTACGCGGACTTTCGGCAGCCGTCCTCCGCTCTCAAAATTTTTTTCGCAGTTTCACATGCCCATCTTTAAACGACGATTCCCAAGCAACTAAAAGAGTCTAACTATCGCAATAACTTTCAGAATCTGCGGAATATATTCTAGTTTCATAATAACATCACCGGAGATTTTGCACGGTGAAACTTTAGGCCCGGGGGGCGTTTTTACGCGGACTTTCGGCAGCCGTCCTCCGCTCTCAAAATTTTTTTCGCAGTTTCACATGCCCATCTTCAAACGACGATTCCCAAGCAACTAAAAGAGTCTAACTATCGCAATAACTTTCAGAATCTGCGGAATATATTCTAGTTTCATAATAACATCACCGGAGATTTTGCACGGTGAAACTTTAGGCCCGGGGGGCGTTTTTACGCGGACTTTCGGCAGCCGTCCTGCGCTCTCAAAATTTTTTTCGCAGTTTCACATGCCCATCTTTAAACGACGATTCCCAAGCAACTAAAAGAGTCTAACTATCGCAATAACTTTCAGAATCTGCGGAATATATTCTAGTTTCATAATAACATCACCGGAGATTTTGCACGGTGAAACTTTAGGCCCGGGGGGCGTTTTTACGCGGACTTTCGGCAGCCGTCCTCCGCTCTCAAAATTTTTTTCGCAGTTTCACATGCCCATCTTTAAACGACGATTCCCAAGCAACTAAAAGAGTCTAACTATCGCAATAACTTTCAGAATCTGCGGAATATATTCTAGTTTCATAATAACATCACCGGAGATTTTGCACGGTGAAACTTTAGGCCCGGGGGGCGTTTTTACGCGGACTTTCGGCAGCCGTCCTCCGCTCTCAAAATTTTTTTCGCAGTTTCACATGCCCATCTTCAAACGACGATTCCCAAGCAACTAAAAGAGTCTAACTATCGCAATAACTTTCAGAATCTGCGGAATATATTCTAGTTTCATAATAACATCACCGGAGATTTTGCACGGTGAAACTTTAGGCCCGGGGGGCGTTTTTACGCGGACTTTCGGCAGCCGTCCTGCGCTCTCAAAATTTTTTTCGCAGTTTCACATGCCCATCTTTAAACGACGATTCCCAAGCAACTAAAAGAGTCTAACTATCGCAATAACTTTCAGAATCTGCGGAATATATTCTAGTTTCATAATAACATCACCGGAGATTTTGCACGGTGAAACTTTAGGCCCGGGGGGCGTTTTTACGCGGACTTTCGGCAGCCGTCCTCCGCTCTCAAAATTTTTTTCGCAGTTTCACATGCCCATCTTTAAACGACGATTCCCAAGCAACTAAAAGAGTCTAACTATCGCAATAACTTTCAGAATCTGCGGAATATATTCTAGTTTCATAATAACATCACCGGAGATTTTGCACGGTGAAACTTTAGGCCCGGGGGGCGTTTTTACGCGGACTTTCGGCAGCCGTCCTCCGCTCTCAAAATTTTTTTCGCAGTTTCACATGCCCATCTTCAAACGACGATTCCCAAGCAACTAAAAGAGTCTAACTATCGCAATAACTTTCAGAATCTGCGGAATATATTCTAGTTTCATAATAACATCACCGGAGATTTTGCACGGTGAAACTTTAGGCCCGGGGGGCGTTTTTACGCGGACTTTCGGCAGCCGTCCTGCGCTCTCAAAATTTTTTTCGCAGTTTCACATGCCCATCTTTAAACGACGATTCCCAAGCAACTAAAAGAGTCTAACTATCGCAATAACTTTCAGAATCTGCGGAATATATTCTAGTTTCATAATAACATCACCGGAGATTTTGCACGGTGAAACTTTAGGCCCGGGGGGCGTTTTTACGCGGACTTTCGGCAGCCGTCCTCCGCTCTCAAAATTTTTTTCGCAGTTTCACATGCCCATCTTCAAACGACGATTCCCAAGCAACTAAAAGAGTCTAACTATCGCAATAACTTTCAGAATCTGCGGAATATATTCTAGTTTCATAATAACATCACCGGAGATTTTGCACGGTGAAACTTTAGGCCCGGGGGGCGTTTTTACGCGGACTTTCGGCAGCCGTCCTGCGCTCTCAAAATTTTTTTCGCAGTTTCACATGCCCATCTTTAAACGACGATTCCCAAGCAACTAAAAGAGTCTAACTATCGCAATAACTTTCAGAATCTGCGGAATATATTCTAGTTTCATAATAACATCACCGGAGATTTTGCACGGTGAAACTTTAGGCCCGGGGGGCGTTTTTACGCGGACTTTCGGCAGCCGTCCTCCGCTCTCAAAATTTTTTTCGCAGTTTCACATGCCCATCTTCAAACGACGATTCCCAAGCAACTAAAAGAGTCTAACTATCGCAATAACTTTCAGAATCTGCGGAATATATTCTAGTTTCATAATAACATCACCGGAGATTTTGCACGGTGAAACTTTAGGCCCGGGGGGCGTTTTTACGCGGACTTTCGGCAGCCGTCCTGCGCTCTCAAAATTTTTTTCGCAGTTTCACATGCCCATCTTTAAACGACGATTCCCAAGCAACTAAAAGAGTCTAACTATCGCAATAACTTTCAGAATCTGCGGAATATATTCTAGTTTCATAATAACATCACCGGAGATTTTGCACGGTGAAACTTTAGGCCCGGGGGGCGTTTTTACGCGGACTTTCGGCAGCCGTCCTCCGCTCTCAAAATTTTTTTCGCAGTTTCACATGCCCATCTTCAAACGACGATTCCCAAGCAACTAAAAGAGTCTAACTATCGCAATAACTTTCAGAATCTGCGGAATATATTCTAGTTTCATAATAACATCACCGGAGATTTTGCACGGTGAAACTTTAGGCCCGGGGGGCGTTTTTACGCGGACTTTCGGCAGCCGTCCTGCGCTCTCAAAATTTTTTTCGCAGTTTCACATGCCCATCTTTAAACGACGATTCCCAAGCAACTAAAAGAGTCTAACTATCGCAATAACTTTCAGAATCTGCGGAATATATTCTAGTTTCATAATAACATCACCGGAGATTTTGCACGGTGAAACTTTAGGCCCGGGGGGCGTTTTTACGCGGACTTTCGGCAGCCGTCCTGCGCTCTCAAAATTTTTTTCGCAGTTTCACATGCCCATCTTTAAACGACGATTCCCAAGCAACTAAAAGAGTCTAACTATCGCAATAACTTTCAGAATCTGCGGAATATATTCTAGTTTCATAATAACATCACCGGAGATTTTGCACGGTGAAACTTTAGGCCCGGGGGGCGTTTTTACGCGGACTTTCGGCAGCCGTCCTCCGCTCTCAAAATTTTTTTCGCAGTTTCACATGCCCATCTTCAAACGACGATTCCCAAGCAACTAAAAGAGTCTAACTATCGCAATAACTTTCAGAATCTGCGGAATATATTCTAGTTTCATAATAACATCACCGGAGATTTTGCACGGTGAAACTTTAGGCCCGGGGGGCGTTTTTACGCGGACTTTCGGCAGCCGTCCTGCGCTCTCAAAATTTTTTTCGCAGTTTCACATGCCCATCTTTAAACGACGATTCCCAAGCAACTAAAAGAGTCTAACTATCGCAATAACTTTCAGAATTTGCGGAATATATTCTAGTTTCATAATAACATCACCGGAGATTTTGCACGGTGAAACTTTAGGCCCGGGGGGCGTTTTTACGCGGACTTTCGGCAGCCGTCCTCCGCTCTCAAAATTTTTTTCGCAGTTTCACATGCCCATCTTTAAACGACGATTCCCAAGCAACTAAAAGAGTCTAACTATCGCAATAACTTTCAGAATCTGCGGAATATATTCTAGTTTCATAATAACATCACCGGAGATTTTGCACGGTGAAACTTTAGGCCCGGGGGGCGTTTTTACGCGGACTTTCGGCAGCCGTCCTCCGCTCTCAAAATTTTTTTCGCAGTTTCACATGCCCATCTTCAAACGACGATTCCCAAGCAACTAAAAGAGTCTAACTATCGCAATAACTTTCAGAATCTGCGGAATATATTCTAGTTTCATAATAACATCACCGGAGATTTTGCACGGTGAAACTTTAGGCACGGGGGGCGTTTTTACGCGGACTTTCGGCAGCCGTCCTGCGCTCTCAAAATTTTTTTCGCAGTTTCACATGCCCATCTTTAAACGACGATTCCCAAGCAACTAAAAGAGTCTAACTATCGCAATAACTTTCAGAATCTGCGGAATATATTCTAGTTTCATAATAACATCACCGGAGATTTTGCACGGTGAAACTTTAGGCCCGGGGGGCGTTTTTACGCGGACTTTCGGCAGCCGTCCTCCGCTCTCAAAATTTTTTTCGCAGTTTCACATGCCCATCTTTAAACGACGATTCCCAAGCAACTAAAAGAGTCTAACTATCGCAATAACTTTCAGAATCTGCGGAATATATTCTAGTTTCATAATAACATCACCGGAGATTTTGCACGGTGAAACTTTAGGCCCGGGGGGCGTTTTTACGCGGACTTTCGGCAGCCGTCCTCCGCTCTCAAAATTTTTTTCGCAGTTTCACATGCCCATCTTCAAACGACGATTCCCAAGCAACTAAAAGAGTCTAACTATCGCAATAACTTTCAGAATCTGCGGAATATATTCTAGTTTCATAATAACATCACCGGAGATTTTGCACGGTGAAACTTTAGGCCCGGGGGGCGTTTTTTACGCGGACTTTCGGCAGCCGTCCTGCGCTCTCAAAATTTTTTTCGCAGTTTCACATGCCCATCTTTAAACGACGATTCCCAAGCAACTAAAAGAGTCTAACTATCGCAATAACTTTCAGAATCTGCGGAATATATTCTAGTTTCATAATAACATCACCGGAGATTTTGCACGGTGAAACTTTAGGCCCGGGGGGCGTTTTTACGCGGACTTTCGGCAGCCGTCCTCCGCTCTCAAAATTTTTTTCGCAGTTTCACATGCCCATCTTCAAACGACGATTCCCAAGCAACTAAAAGAGTCTAACTATCGCAATAACTTTCAGAATCTGCGGAATATATTCTAGTTTCATAATAACATCACCGGAGATTTTGCACGGTGAAACTTTAGGCCCGGGGGGCGTTTTTACGCGGACTTTCGGCAGCCGTCCTGCGCTCTCAAACTTTTTTTCGCAGTTTCACATGCCCATCTTTAAACGACGATTCCCAAGCAACTAAAAGAGTCTAACTATCGCAATAACTTTCAGAATCTGCGGAATATATTCTAGTTTCATAATAACATCACCGGAGATTTTGCACGGTGAAACTTTAGGCCCGGGGGGCGTTTTTACGCGGACTTCGGCAGCCGTCCTCCGCTCTCAAAATTTTTTTCGCAGTTTCACATGCCCATCTTCAAACGACGATTCCCAAGCAACTAAAAGAGTCTAACTATCGCAATAACTTTCAGAATCTGCGGAATATATTCTAGTTTCATAATAACATCACCGGAGATTTTGCACGGTGAAACTTTAGGCCCGGGGGGCGTTTTTACGCGGACTTTCGGCAGCCGTCCTGCGCTCTCAAAATTTTTTTCGCAGTTTCACATGCCCATCTTTAAACGACGATTCCCAAGCAACTAAAAGAGTCTAACTATCGCAATAACTTTCAGAATCTGCGGAATATATTCTAGTTTCATAATAACATCACCGGAGATTTTGCACGGTGAAACTTTAGGCCCGGGGGGCGTTTTTACGCGGACTTTCGGCAGCCGTCCTCCGCTCTCAAAATTTTTTTCGCAGTTTCACATGCCCATCTTCAAACGACGATTCCCAAGCAACTAAAAGAGTCTAACTATCGCAATAACTTTCAGAATCTGCGGAATATATTCTAGTTTCATAATAACATCACCGGAGATTTTGCACGGTGAAACTTTAGGCCCGGGGGGCGTTTTTACGCGGACTTTCGGCAGCCGTCCTGCGCTCTCAAAATTTTTTTCGCAGTTTCACATGCCCATCTTTAAACGACGATTCCCAAGCAACTAAAAGAGTCTAACTATCGCAATAACTTTCAGAATCTGCGGAATATATTCTAGTTTCATAATAACATCACCGGAGATTTTGCACGGTGAAACTTTAGGCCCGGGGGGCGTTTTTACGCGGACTTTCGGCAGCCGTCCTCCGCTCTCAAAATTTTTTTCGCAGTTTCACATGCCCATCTTCAAACGACGATTCCCAAGCAACTAAAAGAGTCTAACTATCGCAATAACTTTCAGAATCTGCGGAATATATTCTAGTTTCATAATAACATCACCGGAGATTTTGCACGGTGAAACTTTAGGCCCGGGGGGCGTTTTTACGCGGACTTTCGGCAGCCGTCCTGCGCTCTCAAAATTTTTTTCGCAGTTTCACATGCCCATCTTTAAACGACGATTCCCAAGCAACTAAAAGAGTCTAACTATCGCAATAACTTTCAGAATCTGCGGAATATATTCTAGTTTCATAATAACATCACCGGAGATTTTGCACGGTGAAACTTTAGGCCCGGGGGGCGTTTTTACGCGGACTTTCGGCAGCCGTCCTCCGCTCTCAAAATTTTTTTCGCAGTTTCACATGCCCATCTTCAAACGACGATTCCCAAGCAACTAAAAGAGTCTAACTATCGCAATAACTTTCAGAATCTGCGGAATATATTCTAGTTTCATAATAACATCACCGGAGATTTTGCACGGTGAAACTTTAGGCCCGGGGGGCGTTTTTACGCGGACTTTCGGCAGCCGTCCTGCGCTCTCAAAATTTTTTTCGCAGTTTCACATGCCCATCTTTAAACGACGATTCCCAAGCAACTAAAAGAGTCTAACTATCGCAATAACTTTCAGAATCTGCGGAATATATTCTAGTTTCATAATAACATCACCGGAGATTTTGCACGGTGAAACAGAAATCGAAATTTGAGAGCGCAGGACGGCTGCCGAAAGTCCGCGTAAAAACGCCCCCCGGGCCCAAAGTTTCACCGTGCAAAATATCCGGTGCGGTTATTATGAAACTAGAATATATTCCGCAGATTCTGAAACTTATAGCGATAGTTAGACTCTTTTAGTTGCTTGGGAATCGTCGTTTGAAGATGGGCATGTGAAACTGCGAAAAAAATTTTGAGAGCGCAGGACGGCTGCCGAAAGTCCGCGTAAAAACGCCCCCCGGGCCCAAAGTTTCACCGTGCAAAATATCCGGTGCGGTTATTATGAAACTAGAATATATTCCGCAGATTCTGAAACTTATAGCGATAGTTAGACTCTTTTAGTTGCTTGGGAATCGTCGTTTGAAGATGGGCATGTGAAACTGCGAAAAAAATTTTGAGAGCGCAGGACGGCTGCCGAAAGTCCGCGTAAAAACGCCCCCCGGGCCCAAAGTTTCACCGTGCAAAATATCCGGTGCGGTTATTATGAAACTAGAATATATTCCGCAGATTCTGAAACTTATAGCGATAGTTAGACTCTTTTAGTTGCTTGGGAATCGTCGTTTGAAGATGGGCATGTGAAACTGCGAAAAAAATTTTGAGAGCGCAGGACGGCTGCCGAAAGTCCGCGTAAAAACGCCCCCCGGGCCCAAAGTTTCACCGTGCAAAATATCCGGTGCGGTTATTATGAAACTAGAATATATTCCGCAGATTCTGAAACTTATAGCGATAGTTAGACTCTTTTAGTTGCTTGGGAATCGTCGTTTGAAGATGGGCATGTGAAACTGCGAAAAAAATTTTGAGAGCGCAGGACGGCTGCCGAAAGTCCGCGTAAAAACGCCCCCCGGGCCCAAAGTTTCACCGTGCAAAATATCCGGTGCGGTTATTATGAAACTAGAATATATTCCGCAGATTCTGAAACTTATAGCGATAGTTAGACTCTTTTAGTTGCTTGGGAATCGTCGTTTGAAGATGGGCATGTGAAACTGCGAAAAAAATTTTTAGAGCGCAGGACGGCTGCCGAAAGTCCGCGTAAAAACGCCCCCCGGGCCCAAAGTTTCACCGTGCAAATATCCGGTGCGGTTATTATGAAACTAGAATATATTCCGCAGATTCTGAAACTTATAGCGATAGTTAGACTCTTTTAGTTGCTTGGGAATCGTCGTTTGAAGATGGGCATGTGAAACTGCGAAAAAAATTTTGAGAGCGCAGGACGGCTGCCGAAAGTCCGCGTAAAAACGCCCCCCGGGCCCAAAGTTTCACCGTGCAAAATATCCGGTGCGGTTATTATGAAACTAGAATATATTCCGCAGATTCTGAAACTTATAGCGATAGTTAGACTCTTTTAGTTGCTTGGGAATCGTCGTTTGAAGATGGGCATGTGAAACTGCGAAAAAAATTTTGAGAGCGCAGGACGGCTGCCGAAAGTCCGCGTAAAAACGCCCCCCGGGCCCAAAGTTTCACCGTGCAAAATATCCGGTGCGGTTATTATGAAACTAGAATATATTCCGCAGATTCTGAAACTTATAGCGATAGTTAGACTCTTTTAGTTGCTTGGGAATCGTCGTTTGAAGATGGGCATGTGAAACTGCGAAAAAAATTTTGAGAGCGCAGGACGGCTGCCGAAAGTCCGCGTAAAAACGCCCCCCGGGCCCAAAGTTTCACCGTGCAAAATATCCGGTGCGGTTATTATGAAACTAGAATATATTCCGCAGATTCTGAAACTTATAGCGATAGTTAGACTCTTTTAGTTGCTTGGGAATCGTCGTTTGAAGATGGGCATGTGAAACTGCGAAAAAAATTTTGAGAGCGCAGGACGGCTGCCGAAAGTCCGCGTAAAAACGCCCCCCGGGCCCAAAGTTTCACCGTGCAAAATATCCGGTGCGGTTATTATGAAACTAGAATATATTCCGCAGATTCTGAAACTTATAGCGATAGTTAGACTCTTTTAGTTGCTTGGGAATCGTCGTTTGAAGATGGGCATGTGAAACTGCGAAAAAAATTTTTAGAGCGCAGGACGGCTGCCGAAAGTCCGCGTAAAAACGCCCCCCGGGCCCAAAGTTTCACCGTGCAAAATATCCGGTGCGGTTATTATGAAACTAGAATATATTCCGCAGATTCTGAAACTTATAGCGATAGTTAGACTCTTTTAGTTGCTTGGGAATCGTCGTTTGAAGATGGGCATGTGAAACTGCGAAAAAAATTTTGAGAGCGCAGGACGGCTGCCGAAAGTCCGCGTAAAAACGCCCCCCGGGCCCAAAGTTTCACCGTGCAAAATATCCGGTGCGGTTATTATGAAACTAGAATATATTCCGCAGATTCTGAAACTTATAGCGATAGTTAGACTCTTTTAGTTGCTTGGGAATCGTCGTTTGAAGATGGGCATGTGAAACTGCGAAAAAAATTTTGAGAGCGCAGGACGGCTGCCGAAAGTCCGCGTAAAAACGCCCCCCGGGCCCAAAGTTTCACCGTGCAAAATATCCGGTGCGGTTATTATGAAACTAGAATATATTCCGCAGATTCTGAAACTTATAGCGATAGTCAGACTCTTTTAGTTGCTTGGGAATCGTCGTTTGAAGATGGGCATGTGAAACTGCGAAAAAAATTTTGAGAGCGCAGGACGGCTGCCGAAAGTCCGCGTAAAAACGCCCCCCGGGCCCAAAGTTTCACCGTGCAAAATATCCGGTGCGGTTATTATGAAACTAGAATATATTCCGCAGATTCTGAAACTTATAGCGATAGTTAGACTCTTTTAGTTGCTTGGGAATCGTCGTTTGAAGATGGGCATGTGAAACTGCGAAAAAAATTTTGAGAGCGCAGGACGGCTGCCGAAAGTCCGCGTAAAAACGCCCCCCGGGCCCAAAGTTTCACCGTGCAAAATATCCGGTGCGGTTATTATGAAACTAGAATATATTCCGCAGATTCTGAAACTTATAGCGATAGTTAGACTCTTTTAGTTGCTTGGGAATCGTCGTTTGAAGATGGGCATGTGAAACTGCGAAAAATATTTTGAGAGCGCAGGACGGCTGCCGAAAGTCCGCGTAAAAACGCCCCCCGGGCCCAAAGTTTCACCGTGCAAAATATCCGGTGCGGTTATTATGAAACTAGAATATATTCCGCAGATTCTGAAACTTATAGCGATAGTTAGACTCTTTTAGTTGCTTGGGAATCGTCGTTTGAAGATGGGCATGTGAAACTGCGAAAAAAATTTTGAGAGCGCAGGACGGCTGCCGAAAGTCCGCGTAAAAACGCCCCCCGGGCCCAAAGTTTCACCGTGCAAAATATCCGGTGCGGTTATTATGAAACTAGAATATATTCCGCAGATTCTGAAACTTATAGCGATAGTTAGACTCTTTTAGTTGCTTGGGAATCGTCGTTTGAAGATGGGCATGTGAAACTGCGAAAAAAATTTTGAGAGCGCAGGACGGCTGCCGAAAGTCCGCGTAAAAACGCCCCCCGGGCCCAAAGTTTCACCGTGCAAAATATCCGGTGCGGTTATTATGAAACTAGAATATATTCCGCAGATTCTGAAACTTATAGCGATAGTTAGACTCTTTTAGTTGCTTGGGAATCGTCGTTTGAAGATGGGCATGTGAAACTGCGAAAAAAATTTTGAGAGCGCAGGACGGCTGCCGAAAGTCCGCGTAAAAACGCCCCCCGGGCCCAAAGTTTCACCGTGCAAAATATCCGGTGCGGTTATTATGAAACTAGAATATATTCCGCAGATTCTGAAACTTATAGCGATAGTTAGACTCTTTTAGTTGCTTGGGAATCGTCGTTTGAAGATGGGCATGTGAAACTGCGAAAAAAATTTTGAGAGCGCAGGACGGCTGCCGAAAGTCCGCGTAAAAACGCCCCCCGGGCCCAAAGTTTCACCGTGCAAAATATCCGGTGCGGTTATTATGAAACTAGAATATATTCCGCAGATTCTGAAACTTATAGCGATAGTTAGACTCTTTTAGTTGCTTGGGAATCGTCGTTTGAAGATGGGCATGTGAAACTGCGAAAAAAATTTTGAGAGCGCAGGACGGCTGCCGAAAGTCCGCGTAAAAACGCCCCCCGGGCCCAAAGTTTCACCGTGCAAAATATCCGGTGCGGTTATTATGAAACTAGAATATATTCCGCAGATTCTGAAACTTATAGCGATAGTTAGACTCTTTTAGTTGCTTGGGAATCGTCGTTTGAAGATGGGCATGTGAAACTGCGAAAAAAATTTTGAGAGCGCAGGACGGCTGCCGAAAGTCCGCGTAAAAACGCCCCCCGGGCCCAAAGTTTCACCGTGCAAAATATCCGGTGCGGTTATTATGAAACTAGAATATATTCCGCAGATTCTGAAACTTATAGCGATAGTTAGACTCTTTTAGTTGCTTGGGAATCGTCGTTTGAAGATGGGCATGTGAAACTGCGAAAAAAATTTTGAGAGCGCAGGACGGCTGCCGAAAGTCCGCGTAAAAACGCCCCCCGGGCCCAAAGTTTCACCGTGCAAAATATCCGGTGCGGTTATTATGAAACTAGAATATATTCCGCAGATTCTGAAACTTATAGCGATAGTTAGACTCTTTTAGTTGCTTGGGAATCGTCGTTTGAAGATGGGCATGTGAAACTGCGAAAAAAATTTTGAGAGCGCAGGACGGCTGCCGAAAGTCCGCGTAAAAACGCCCCCCGGGCCCAAAGTTTCACCGTGCAAAATATCCGGTGCGGTTATTATGAAACTAGAATATATTCCGCAGATTCTGAAACTTATAGCGATAGTTAGACTCTTTTAGTTGCTTGGGAATCGTCGTTTGAAGATGGGCATGTGAAACTGCGAAAAAAATTTTGAGAGCGCAGGACGGCTGCCGAAAGTCCGCGTAAAAACGCCCCCCGGGCCCAAAGTTTCACCGTGCAAAATATCCGGTGCGGTTATTATGAAACTAGAATATATTCCGCAGATTCTGAAACTTATAGCGATAGTTAGACTCTTTTAGTTGCTTGGGAATCGTCGTTTGAAGATGGGCATGTGAAACTGCGAAAAAAATTTTGAGAGCGCAGGACGGCTGCCGAAAGTCCGCGTAAAAACGCCCCCCGGGCCCAAAGTTTCACCGTGCAAAATATCCGGTGCGGTTATTATGAAACTAGAATATATTCCGCAGATTCTGAAACTTATAGCGATAGTTAGACTCTTTTAGTTGCTTGGGAATCGTCGTTTGAAGATGGGCATGTGAAACTGCGAAAAAAATTTTGAGAGCGCAGGACGGCTGCCGAAAGTCCGCGTAAAAACGCCCCCCGGGCCCAAAGTTTCACCGTGCAAAATATCCGGTGCGGTTATTATGAAACTAGAATATATTCCGCAGATTCTGAAACTTATAGCGATAGTTAGACTCTTTTAGTTGCTTGGGAATCGTCGTTTGAAGATGGGCATGTGAAACTGCGAAAAAAATTTTGAGAGCGCAGGACGGCTGCCGAAAGTCCGCGTAAAAACGCCCCCCGGGCCCAAAGTTTCACCGTGCAAAATATCCGGTGCGGATATTATGAAACTAGAACAGATTCTGAAACTTATAGCGATAGTTAGACTCTTTTAGTTGCTTGGGAATCGTCGTTTGAAGATGGGCATGTGAAACTGCGAAAAAAATTTTGAGAGCGCAGGACGGCTGCCGAAAGTCCGCGTAAAACGCCCCCCGGGCCCAAAGTTTCACCGTGCAAAATATCCGGTGCGATATCCGGTGCGGTTATTATGAAACTAGAATATATTCCGCAGATTCTGAAACTTATAGCGATAGTTAGACTCTTTTAGTTGCTTGGGAATCGTCGTTTGAAGATGGGCATGTGAAACTGCGAAAAAAATTTTGAGAGCGCAGGACGGCTGCCGAAAGTCCGCGTAAAAACGCCCCCCGGGCCCAAAGTTTCACCGTGCAAAATATCCGGTGCGGTTATTATGAAACTAGAATATATTCCGCAGATTCTGAAACTTATAGCGATAGTTAGACTCTTTTAGTTGCTTGGGAATCGTCGTTTGAAGATGGGCATGTGAAACTGCGAAAAAAATTTTGAGAGCGCAGGACGGCTGCCGAAAGTCCGCGTAAAAACGCCCCCCGGGCCCAAAGTTTCACCGTGCAAAATATCCGGTGCGGTTATTATGAAACTAGAATATATTCCGCAGATTCTGAAACTTATAGCGATAGTTAGACTCTTTTAGTTGCTTGGGAATCGTCGTTTGAAGATGGGCATGTGAAACTGCGAAAAAAATTTTGAGAGCGCAGGACGGCTGCCGAAAGTCCGCGTAAAAACGCCCCCCGGGCCCAAAGTTTCACCGTGCAAAATATCCGGTGCGGTTATTATGAAACTAGAATATATTCCGCAGATTCTGAAACTTATAGCGATAGTTAGACTCTTTTAGTTGCTTGGGAATCGTCGTTTGAAGATGGGCATGTGAAACTGCGAAAAAAATTTTGAGAGCGCAGGACGGCTGCCGAAAGTCCGCGTAAAAACGCCCCCCGGGCCCAAAGTTTCACCGTGCAAAATATCCGGTGCGGTTATTATGAAACTAGAATATATTCCGCAGATTCTGAAACTTATAGCGATAGTTAGACTCTTTTAGTTGCTTGGGAATCGTCGTTTGAAGATGGGCATGTGAAACTGCGAAAAAAATTTTGAGAGCGCAGGACGGCTGCCGAAAGTCCGCGTAAAAACGCCCCCCGGGCCCAAAGTTTCACCGTGCAAAATATCCGGTGCGGTTATTATGAAACTAGAATATATTCCGCAGATTCTGAAACTTATAGCGATAGTTAGACTCTTTTAGTTGCTTGGGAATCGTCGTTTGAAGATGGGCATGTGAAACTGCGAAAAAAATTTTGAGAGCGCAGGACGGCTGCCGAAAGTCCGCGTAAAAACGCCCCCCGGGCCCAAAGTTTCACCGTGCAAAATATCCGGTGCGGTTATTATGAAACTAGAATATATTCCGCAGATTCTGAAACTTATAGCGATAGTTAGACTCTTTTAGTTGCTTGGGAATCGTCGTTTGAAGATGGGCATGTGAAACTGCGAAAAAAATTTTGAGAGCGCAGGACGGCTGCCGAAAGTCCGCGTAAAAACGCCCCCCGGGCCCAAAGTTTCACCGTGCAAAATATCCGGTGCGGTTATTATGAAACTAGAATATATTCCGCAGATTCTGAAACTTATAGCGATAGTTAGACTCTTTTAGTTGCTTGGGAATCGTCGTTTGAAGATGGGCATGTGAAACTGCGAAAAAAATTTTGAGAGCGCAGGACGGCTGCCGAAAGTCCGCGTAAAAACGCCCCCCGGGCCCAAAGTTTCACCGTGCAAAATATCCGGTGCGGTTATTATGAAACTAGAATATATTCCGCAGATTCTGAAACTTATAGCGATAGTTAGACTCTTTTAGTTGCTTGGGAATCGTCGTTTGAAGATGGGCATGTGAAACTGCGAAAAAAATTTTGAGAGCGCAGGACGGCTGCCGAAAGTCCGCGTAAAAACGCCCCCCGGGCCCAAAGTTTCACCGTGCAAAATATCCGGTGCGGTTATTATGAAACTAGAATATATTCCGCAGATTCTGAAACTTATAGCGATAGTTAGACTCTTTTAGTTGCTTGGGAATCGTCGTTTGAAGATGGGCATGTGAAACTGCGAAAAAAATTTTGAGAGCGCAGGACGGCTGCCGAAAGTCCGCGTAAAAACGCCCCCCGGGCCCAAAGTTTCACCGTGCAAAATATCCGGTGCGGTTATTATGAAACTAGAATATATTCCGCAGATTCTGAAACTTATAGCGATAGTTAGACTCTTTTAGTTGCTTGGGAATCGTCGTTTGAAGATGGGCATGTGAAACTGCGAAAAAAATTTTGAGAGCGCAGGACGGCTGCCGAAAGTCCGCGTAAAAACGCCCCCCGGGCCCAAAGTTTCACCGTGCAAAATATCCGGTGCGGTTATTATGAAACTAGAATATATTCCGCAGATTCTGAAACTTATAGCGATAGTTAGACTCTTTTAGTTGCTTGGGAATCGTCGTTTGAAGATGGGCATGTGAAACTGCGAAAAAAATTTTGAGAGCGCAGGACGGCTGCCGAAAGTCCGCGTAAAAACGCCCCCCGGGCCCAAAGTTTCACCGTGCAAAATATCCGGTGCGGTTATTATGAAACTAGAATATATTCCGCAGATTCTGAAACTTATAGCGATAGTTAGACTCTTTTAGTTGCTTGGGAATCGTCGTTTGAAGATGGGCATGTGAAACTGCGAAAAAAATTTTGAGAGCGCAGGACGGCTGCCGAAAGTCCGCGTAAAAACGCCCCCCGGGCCCAAAGTTTCACCGTGCAAAATATCCGGTGCGGTTATTATGAAACTAGAATATATTCCGCAGATTCTGAAACTTATAGCGATAGTTAGACTCTTTTAGTTGCTTGGGAATCGTCGTTTGAAGATGGGCATGTGAAACTGCGAAAAAAATTTTGAGAGCGCAGGACGGCTGCCGAAAGTCCGCGTAAAAACGCCCCCCGGGCCCAAAGTTTCACCGTGCAAAATATCCGGTGCGGTTATTATGAAACTAGAATATATTCCGCAGATTCTGAAACTTATAGCGATAGTTAGACTCTTTTAGTTGCTTGGGAATCGTCGTTTGAAGATGGGCATGTGAAACTGCGAAAAAAATTTTGAGAGCGCAGGACGGCTGCCGAAAGTCCGCGTAAAAACGCCCCCCGGGCCCAAAGTTTCACCGTGCAAAATATCCGGTGCGGTTATTATGAAACTAGAATATATTCCGCAGATTCTGAAACTTATAGCGATAGTTAGACTCTTTTAGTTGCTTGGGAATCGTCGTTTGAAGATGGGCATGTGAAACTGCGAAAAAAATTTTGAGAGCGCAGGACGGCTGCCGAAAGTCCGCGTAAAAACGCCCCCCGGGCCCAAAGTTTCACCGTGCAAAATATCCGGTGCGGTTATTATGAAACTAGAATATATTCCGCAGATTCTGAAACTTATAGCGATAGTTAGACTCTTTTAGTTGCTTGGGAATCGTCGTTTGAAGATGGGCATGTGAAACTGCGAAAAAAATTTTGAGAGCGCAGGACGGCTGCCGAAAGTCCGCGTAAAAACGCCCCCCGGGCCCAAAGTTTCACCGTGCAAAATATCCGGTGCGGTTATTATGAAACTAGAATATATTCCGCAGATTCTGAAACTTATAGCGATAGTTAGACTCTTTTAGTTGCTTGGGAATCGTCGTTTGAAGATGGGCATGTGAAACTGCGAAAAAAATTTTGAGAGCGCAGGACGGCTGCCGAAAGTCCGCGTAAAAACGCCCCCCGGGCCCAAAGTTTCACCGTGCAAAATATCCGGTGCGGTTATTATGAAACTAGAATATATTCCGCAGATTCTGAAACTTATAGCGATAGTTAGACTCTTTTAGTTGCTTGGGAATCGTCGTTTGAAGATGGGCATGTGAAACTGCGAAAAAAATTTTGAGAGCGCAGGACGGCTGCCGAAAGTCCGCGTAAAAACGCCCCCCGGGCCCAAAGTTTCACCGTGCAAAATATCCGGTGCGGTTATTATGAAACTAGAATATATTCCGCAGATTCTGAAACTTATAGCGATAGTTAGACTCTTTTAGTTGCTTGGGAATCGTCGTTTGAAGATGGGCATGTGAAACTGCGAAAAAAATTTTGAGAGCGCAGGACGGCTGCCGAAAGTCCGCGTAAAAACGCCCCCCGGGCCCAAAGTTTCACCGTGCAAAATATCCGGTGCGGTTATTATGAAACTAGAATATATTCCGCAGATTCTGAAACTTATAGCGATAGTTAGACTCTTTTAGTTGCTTGGGAATCGTCGTTTGAAGATGGGCATGTGAAACTGCGAAAAAAATTTTGAGAGCGCAGGACGGCTGCCGAAAGTCCGCGTAAAAACGCCCCCCGGGCCCAAAGTTTCACCGTGCAAAATATCCGGTGCGGTTATTATGAAACTAGAATATATTCCGCAGATTCTGAAACTTATAGCGATAGTTAGACTCTTTTAGTTGCTTGGGAATCGTCGTTTGAAGATGGGCATGTGAAACTGCGAAAAAAATTTTGAGAGCGCAGGACGGCTGCCGAAAGTCCGCGTAAAAACGCCCCCCGGGCCCAAAGTTTCACCGTGCAAAATATCCGGTGCGGTTATTATGAAACTAGAATATATTCCGCAGATTCTGAAACTTATAGCGATAGTTAGACTCTTTTAGTTGCTTGGGAATCGTCGTTTGAAGATGGGCATGTGAAACTGCGAAAAAAATTTTGAGAGCGCAGGACGGCTGCCGAAAGTCCGCGTAAAAACGCCCCCCGGGCCCAAAGTTTCACCGTGCAAAATATCCGGTGCGGTTATTATGAAACTAGAATATATTCCGCAGATTCTGAAACTTATAGCGATAGTTAGACTCTTTTAGTTGCTTGGGAATCGTCGTTTGAAGATGGGCATGTGAAACTGCGAAAAAAATTTTGAGAGCGCAGGACGGCTGCCGAAAGTCCGCGTAAAAACGCCCCCCGGGCCCAAAGTTTCACCGTGCAAAATATCCGGTGCGGTTATTATGAAACTAGAATATATTCCGCAGATTCTGAAACTTATAGCGATAGTTAGACTCTTTTAGTTGCTTGGGAATCGTCGTTTGAAGATGGGCATGTGAAACTGCGAAAAAAATTTTGAGAGCGCAGGACGGCTGCCGAAAGTCCGCGTAAAAACGCCCCCCGGGCCCAAAGTTTCACCGTGCAAAATATCCGGTGCGGTTATTATGAAACTAGAATATATTCCGCAGATTCTGAAACTTATAGCGATAGTTAGACTCTTTTAGTTGCTTGGGAATCGTCGTTTGAAGATGGGCATGTGAAACTGCGAAAAAAATTTTGAGAGCGCAGGACGGCTGCCGAAAGTCCGCGTAAAAACGCCCCCCGGGCCCAAAGTTTCACCGTGCAAAATATCCGGTGCGGTTATTATGAAACTAGAATATATTCCGCAGATTCTGAAACTTATAGCGATAGTTAGACTCTTTTAGTTGCTTGGGAATCGTCGTTTGAAGATGGGCATGTGAAACTGCGAAAAAAATTTTGAGAGCGCAGGACGGCTGCCGAAAGTCCGCGTAAAAACGCCCCCCGGGCCCAAAGTTTCACCGTGCAAAATATCCGGTGCGGTTATTATGAAACTAGAATATATTCCGCAGATTCTGAAACTTATAGCGATAGTTAGACTCTTTTAGTTGCTTGGGAATCGTCGTTTGAAGATGGGCATGTGAAACTGCGAAAAAAATTTTGAGAGCGCAGGACGGCTGCCGAAAGTCCGCGTAAAAACGCCCCCCGGGCCCAAAGTTTCACCGTGCAAAATATCCGGTGCGGTTATTATGAAACTAGAATATATTCCGCAGATTCTGAAACTTATAGCGATAGTTAGACTCTTTTAGTTGCTTGGGAATCGTCGTTTGAAGATGGGCATGTGAAACTGCGAAAAAAATTTTGAGAGCGCAGGACGGCTGCCGAAAGTCCGCGTAAAAACGCCCCCCGGGCCCAAAGTTTCACCGTGCAAAATATCCGGTGCGGTTATTATGAAACTAGAATATATTCCGCAGATTCTGAAACTTATAGCGATAGTTAGACTCTTTTAGTTGCTTGGGAATCGTCGTTTGAAGATGGGCATGTGAAACTGCGAAAAAAATTTTGAGAGCGCAGGACGGCTGCCGAAAGTCCGCGTAAAAACGCCCCCCGGGCCCAAAGTTTCACCGTGCAAAATATCCGGTGCGGTTATTATGAAACTAGAATATATTCCGCAGATTCTGAAACTTATAGCGATAGTTAGACTCTTTTAGTTGCTTGGGAATCGTCGTTTGAAGATGGGCATGTGAAACTGCGAAAAAAATTTTGAGAGCGCAGGACGGCTGCCGAAAGTCCGCGTAAAAACGCCCCCCGGGCCCAAAGTTTCACCGTGCAAAATATCCGGTGCGGTTATTATGAAACTAGAATATATTCCGCAGATTCTGAAACTTATAGCGATAGTTAGACTCTTTTAGTTGCTTGGGAATCGTCGTTTGAAGATGGGCATGTGAAACTGCGAAAAAAATTTTGAGAGCGCAGGACGGCTGCCGAAAGTCCGCGTAAAAACGCCCCCCGGGCCCAAAGTTTCACCGTGCAAAATATCCGGTGCGGTTATTATGAAACTAGAATATATTCCGCAGATTCTGAAACTTATAGCGATAGTTAGACTCTTTTAGTTGCTTGGGAATCGTCGTTTGAAGATGGGCATGTGAAACTGCGAAAAAAATTTTGAGAGCGCAGGACGGCTGCCGAAAGTCCGCGTAAAAACGCCCCCCGGGCCCAAAGTTTCACCGTGCAAAATATCCGGTGCGGTTATTATGAAACTAGAATATATTCCGCAGATTCTGAAACTTATAGCGATAGTTAGACTCTTTTAGTTGCTTGGGAATCGTCGTTTGAAGATGGGCATGTGAAACTGCGAAAAAAATTTTGAGAGCGCAGGACGGCTGCCGAAAGTCCGCGTAAAAACGCCCCCCGGGCCCAAAGTTTCACCGTGCAAAATATCCGGTGCGGTTATTATGAAACTAGAATATATTCCGCAGATTCTGAAACTTATAGCGATAGTTAGACTCTTTTAGTTGCTTGGGAATCGTCGTTTGAAGATGGGCATGTGAAACTGCGAAAAAAATTTTGAGAGCGCAGGACGGCTGCCGAAAGTCCGCGTAAAAACGCCCCCCGGGCCCAAAGTTTCACCGTGCAAAATATCCGGTGCGGTTATTATGAAACTAGAATATATTCCGCAGATTCTGAAACTTATAGCGATAGTTAGACTCTTTTAGTTGCTTGGGAATCGTCGTTTGAAGATGGGCATGTGAAACTGCGAAAAAAATTTTGAGAGCGCAGGACGGCTGCCGAAAGTCCGCGTAAAAACGCCCCCCGGGCCCAAAGTTTCACCGTGCAAAATATCCGGTGCGGTTATTATGAAACTAGAATATATTCCGCAGATTCTGAAACTTATAGCGATAGTTAGACTCTTTTAGTTGCTTGGGAATCGTCGTTTGAAGATGGGCATGTGAAACTGCGAAAAAAATTTTGAGAGCGCAGGACGGCTGCCGAAAGTCCGCGTAAAAACGCCCCCCGGGCCCAAAGTTTCACCGTGCAAAATATCCGGTGCGGTTATTATGAAACTAGAATATATTCCGCAGATTCTGAAACTTATAGCGATAGTTAGACTCTTTTAGTTGCTTGGGAATCGTCGTTTGAAGATGGGCATGTGAAACTGCGAAAAAAATTTTGAGAGCGCAGGACGGCTGCCGAAAGTCCGCGTAAAAACGCCCCCCGGGCCCAAAGTTTCACCGTGCAAAATATCCGGTGCGGTTATTATGAAACTAGAATATATTCCGCAGATTCTGAAACTTATAGCGATAGTTAGACTCTTTTAGTTGCTTGGGAATCGTCGTTTGAAGATGGGCATGTGAAACTGCGAAAAAAATTTTGAGAGCGCAGGACGGCTGCCGAAAGTCCGCGTAAAAACGCCCCCCGGGCCCAAAGTTTCACCGTGCAAAATATCCGGTGCGGTTATTATGAAACTAGAATATATTCCGCAGATTCTGAAACTTATAGCGATAGTTAGACTCTTTTAGTTGCTTGGGAATCGTCGTTTGAAGATGGGCATGTGAAACTGCGAAAAAAATTTTGAGAGCGCAGGACGGCTGCCGAAAGTCCGCGTAAAAACGCCCCCCGGGCCCAAAGTTTCACCGTGCAAAATATCCGGTGCGGTTATTATGAAACTAGAATATATTCCGCAGATTCTGAAACTTATAGCGATAGTTAGACTCTTTTAGTTGCTTGGGAATCGTCGTTTGAAGATGGGCATGTGAAACTGCGAAAAAAATTTTGAGAGCGCAGGACGGCTGCCGAAAGTCCGCGTAAAAACGCCCCCCGGGCCCAAAGTTTCACCGTGCAAAATATCCGGTGCGGTTATTATGAAACTAGAATATATTCCGCAGATTCTGAAACTTATAGCGATAGTTAGACTCTTTTAGTTGCTTGGGAATCGTCGTTTGAAGATGGGCATGTGAAACTGCGAAAAAAATTTTGAGAGCGCAGGACGGCTGCCGAAAGTCCGCGTAAAAACGCCCCCCGGGCCCAAAGTTTCACCGTGCAAAATATCCGGTGCGGTTATTATGAAACTAGAATATATTCCGCAGATTCTGAAACTTATAGCGATAGTTAGACTCTTTTAGTTGCTTGGGAATCGTCGTTTGAAGATGGGCATGTGAAACTGCGAAAAAAATTTTGAGAGCGCAGGACGGCTGCCGAAAGTCCGCGTAAAAACGCCCCCCGGGCCCAAAGTTTCACCGTGCAAAATATCCGGTGCGGTTATTATGAAACTAGAATATATTCCGCAGATTCTGAAACTTATAGCGATAGTTAGACTCTTTTAGTTGCTTGGGAATCGTCGTTTGAAGATGGGCATGTGAAACTGCGAAAAAAATTTTGAGAGCGCAGGACGGCTGCCGAAAGTCCGCGTAAAAACGCCCCCCGGGCCCAAAGTTTCACCGTGCAAAATATCCGGTGCGGTTATTATGAAACTAGAATATATTCCGCAGATTCTGAAACTTATAGCGATAGTTAGACTCTTTTAGTTGCTTGGGAATCGTCGTTTGAAGATGGGCATGTGAAACTGCGAAAAAAATTTTGAGAGCGCAGGACGGCTGCCGAAAGTCCGCGTAAAAACGCCCCCCGGGCCCAAAGTTTCACCGTGCAAAATATCCGGTGCGGTTATTATGAAACTAGAATATATTCCGCAGATTCTGAAACTTATAGCGATAGTTAGACTCTTTTAGTTGCTTGGGAATCGTCGTTTGAAGATGGGCATGTGAAACTGCGAAAAAAATTTTGAGAGCGCAGGACGGCTGCCGAAAGTCCGCGTAAAAACGCCCCCCGGGCCCAAAGTTTCACCGTGCAAAATATCCGGTGCGGTTATTATGAAACTAGAATATATTCCGCAGATTCTGAAACTTATAGCGATAGTTAGACTCTTTTAGTTGCTTGGGAATCGTCGTTTGAAGATGGGCATGTGAAACTGCGAAAAAAATTTTGAGAGCGCAGGACGGCTGCCGAAAGTCCGCGTAAAAACGCCCCCCGGGCCCAAAGTTTCACCGTGCAAAATATCCGGTGCGGTTATTATGAAACTAGAATATATTCCGCAGATTCTGAAACTTATAGCGATAGTTAGACTCTTTTAGTTGCTTGGGAATCGTCGTTTGAAGATGGGCATGTGAAACTGCGAAAAAAATTTTGAGAGCGCAGGACGGCTGCCGAAAGTCCGCGTAAAAACGCCCCCCGGGCCCAAAGTTTCACCGTGCAAAATATCCGGTGCGGTTATTATGAAACTAGAATATATTCCGCAGATTCTGAAACTTATAGCGATAGTTAGACTCTTTTAGTTGCTTGGGAATCGTCGTTTGAAGATGGGCATGTGAAACTGCGAAAAAAATTTTGAGAGCGCAGGACGGCTGCCGAAAGTCCGCGTAAAAACGCCCCCCGGGCCCAAAGTTTCACCGTGCAAAATATCCGGTGCGGTTATTATGAAACTAGAATATATTCCGCAGATTCTGAAACTTATAGCGATAGTTAGACTCTTTTAGTTGCTTGGGAATCGTCGTTTGAAGATGGGCATGTGAAACTGCGAAAAAAATTTTGAGAGCGCAGGACGGCTGCCGAAAGTCCGCGTAAAAACGCCCCCCGGGCCCAAAGTTTCACCGTGCAAAATATCCGGTGCGGTTATTATGAAACTAGAATATATTCCGCAGATTCTGAAACTTATAGCGATAGTTAGACTCTTTTAGTTGCTTGGGAATCGTCGTTTGAAGATGGGCATGTGAAACTGCGAAAAAAATTTTGAGAGCGCAGGACGGCTGCCGAAAGTCCGCGTAAAAACGCCCCCCGGGCCCAAAGTTTCACCGTGCAAAATATCCGGTGCGGTTATTATGAAACTAGAATATATTCCGCAGATTCTGAAACTTATAGCGATAGTTAGACTCTTTTAGTTGCTTGGGAATCGTCGTTTGAAGATGGGCATGTGAAACTGCGAAAAAAATTTTGAGAGCGCAGGACGGCTGCCGAAAGTCCGCGTAAAAACGCCCCCCGGGCCCAAAGTTTCACCGTGCAAAATATCCGGTGCGGTTATTATGAAACTAGAATATATTCCGCAGATTCTGAAACTTATAGCGATAGTTAGACTCTTTTAGTTGCTTGGGAATCGTCGTTTGAAGATGGGCATGTGAAACTGCGAAAAAAATTTTGAGAGCGCAGGACGGCTGCCGAAAGTCCGCGTAAAAACGCCCCCCGGGCCCAAAGTTTCACCGTGCAAAATATCCGGTGCGGTTATTATGAAACTAGAATATATTCCGCAGATTCTGAAACTTATAGCGATAGTTAGACTCTTTTAGTTGCTTGGGAATCGTCGTTTGAAGATGGGCATGTGAAACTGCGAAAAAAATTTTGAGAGCGCAGGACGGCTGCCGAAAGTCCGCGTAAAAACGCCCCCCGGGCCCAAAGTTTCACCGTGCAAAATATCCGGTGCGGTTATTATGAAACTAGAATATATTCCGCAGATTCTGAAACTTATAGCGATAGTTAGACTCTTTTAGTTGCTTGGGAATCGTCGTTTGAAGATGGGCATGTGAAACTGCGAAAAAAATTTTGAGAGCGCAGGACGGCTGCCGAAAGTCCGCGTAAAAACGCCCCCCGGGCCCAAAGTTTCACCGTGCAAAATATCCGGTGCGGTTATTATGAAACTAGAATATATTCCGCAGATTCTGAAACTTATAGCGATAGTTAGACTCTTTTAGTTGCTTGGGAATCGTCGTTTGAAGATGGGCATGTGAAACTGCGAAAAAAATTTTGAGAGCGCAGGACGGCTGCCGAAAGTCCGCGTAAAAACGCCCCCCGGGCCCAAAGTTTCACCGTGCAAAATATCCGGTGCGGTTATTATGAAACTAGAATATATTCCGCAGATTCTGAAACTTATAGCGATAGTTAGACTCTTTTAGTTGCTTGGGAATCGTCGTTTGAAGATGGGCATGTGAAACTGCGAAAAAAATTTTGAGAGCGCAGGACGGCTGCCGAAAGTCCGCGTAAAAACGCCCCCCGGGCCCAAAGTTTCACCGTGCAAAATATCCGGTGCGGTTATTATGAAACTAGAATATATTCCGCAGATTCTGAAACTTATAGCGATAGTTAGACTCTTTTAGTTGCTTGGGAATCGTCGTTTGAAGATGGGCATGTGAAACTGCGAAAAAAATTTTGAGAGCGCAGGACGGCTGCCGAAAGTCCGCGTAAAAACGCCCCCCGGGCCCAAAGTTTCACCGTGCAAAATATCCGGTGCGGTTATTATGAAACTAGAATATATTCCGCAGATTCTGAAACTTATAGCGATAGTTAGACTCTTTTAGTTGCTTGGGAATCGTCGTTTGAAGATGGGCATGTGAAACTGCGAAAAAAATTTTGAGAGCGCAGGACGGCTGCCGAAAGTCCGCGTAAAAACGCCCCCCGGGCCCAAAGTTTCACCGTGCAAAATATCCGGTGCGGTTATTATGAAACTAGAATATATTCCGCAGATTCTGAAACTTATAGCGATAGTTAGACTCTTTTAGTTGCTTGGGAATCGTCGTTTGAAGATGGGCATGTGAAACTGCGAAAAAAATTTTGAGAGCGCAGGACGGCTGCCGAAAGTCCGCGTAAAAACGCCCCCCGGGCCCAAAGTTTCACCGTGCAAAATATCCGGTGCGGTTATTATGAAACTAGAATATATTCCGCAGATTCTGAAACTTATAGCGATAGTTAGACTCTTTTAGTTGCTTGGGAATCGTCGTTTGAAGATGGGCATGTGAAACTGCGAAAAAAATTTTGAGAGCGCAGGACGGCTGCCGAAAGTCCGCGTAAAAACGCCCCCCGGGCCCAAAGTTTCACCGTGCAAAATATCCGGTGCGGTTATTATGAAACTAGAATATATTCCGCAGATTCTGAAACTTATAGCGATAGTTAGACTCTTTTAGTTGCTTGGGAATCGTCGTTTGAAGATGGGCATGTGAAACTGCGAAAAAAATTTTGAGAGCGCAGGACGGCTGCCGAAAGTCCGCGTAAAAACGCCCCCCGGGCCCAAAGTTTCACCGTGCAAAATATCCGGTGCGGTTATTATGAAACTAGAATATATTCCGCAGATTCTGAAACTTATAGCGATAGTTAGACTCTTTTAGTTGCTTGGGAATCGTCGTTTGAAGATGGGCATGTGAAACTGCGAAAAAAATTTTGAGAGCGCAGGACGGCTGCCGAAAGTCCGCGTAAAAACGCCCCCCGGGCCCAAAGTTTCACCGTGCAAAATATCCGGTGCGGTTATTATGAAACTAGAATATATTCCGCAGATTCTGAAACTTATAGCGATAGTTAGACTCTTTTAGTTGCTTGGGAATCGTCGTTTGAAGATGGGCATGTGAAACTGCGAAAAAAATTTTGAGAGCGCAGGACGGCTGCCGAAAGTCCGCGTAAAAACGCCCCCCGGGCCCAAAGTTTCACCGTGCAAAATATCCGGTGCGGTTATTATGAAACTAGAATATATTCCGCAGATTCTGAAACTTATAGCGATAGTTAGACTCTTTTAGTTGCTTGGGAATCGTCGTTTGAAGATGGGCATGTGAAACTGCGAAAAAAATTTTGAGAGCGCAGGACGGCTGCCGAAAGTCCGCGTAAAAACGCCCCCCGGGCCCAAAGTTTCACCGTGCAAAATATCCGGTGCGGTTATTATGAAACTAGAATATATTCCGCAGATTCTGAAACTTATAGCGATAGTTAGACTCTTTTAGTTGCTTGGGAATCGTCGTTTGAAGATGGGCATGTGAAACTGCGAAAAAAATTTTGAGAGCGCAGGACGGCTGCCGAAAGTCCGCGTAAAAACGCCCCCCGGGCCCAAAGTTTCACCGTGCAAAATATCCGGTGCGGTTATTATGAAACTAGAATATATTCCGCAGATTCTGAAACTTATAGCGATAGTTAGACTCTTTTAGTTGCTTGGGAATCGTCGTTTGAAGATGGGCATGTGAAACTGCGAAAAAAATTTTGAGAGCGCAGGACGGCTGCCGAAAGTCCGCGTAAAAACGCCCCCCGGGCCCAAAGTTTCACCGTGCAAAATATCCGGTGCGGTTATTATGAAACTAGAATATATTCCGCAGATTCTGAAACTTATAGCGATAGTTAGACTCTTTTAGTTGCTTGGGAATCGTCGTTTGAAGATGGGCATGTGAAACTGCGAAAAAAATTTTGAGAGCGCAGGACGGCTGCCGAAAGTCCGCGTAAAAACGCCCCCCGGGCCCAAAGTTTCACCGTGCAAAATATCCGGTGCGGTTATTATGAAACTAGAATATATTCCGCAGATTCTGAAACTTATAGCGATAGATACTGGAATCGCCCCGGGCCCAAAGTTTCACCGTGCAAAATATCCGGTGCGGTTATTATGAAACTAGAAATATATTCCGCAGATTCTGAAACTTATAGCGATAGCGCCCCCCGGGCCCAAAGTTTCACCGTGCAAAATATCCGGTGCGGTTATTATGAAACTAGAATATATTCCGCAGATTCTGAAACTTATAGCGATAGTTAGACTCTTTTAGTTGCTTGGGAATCGTCGTTTGAAGATGGGCATGTGAAACTGCGAAAAAAATTTTGAGAGCGCAGGACGGCTGCCGAAAGTTCGCGTAAAAACGCCCCCCGGGCCCAAAGTTTCACCGTGCAAAATATCCGGTGCGGTTATTATGAAACTAGAATATATTCCGCAGATTCTGAAACTTATAGCGATAGTTAGACTCTTTTAGTTGCTTGGGAATCGTCGTTTGAAGATGGGCATGTGAAACTGCGAAAAAAATTTTGAGAGCGCAGGACGGCTGCCGAAAGTCCGCGTAAAAACGCCCCCCGGGCCCAAAGTTTCACCGTGCAAAATATCCGGTGCGGTTATTATGAAACTAGAATATATTCCGCAGATTCTGAAACTTATAGCGATAGTTAGACTCTTTTAGTTGCTTGGGAATCGTCGTTTGAAGATGGGCATGTGAAACTGCGAAAAAAATTTTGAGAGCGCAGGACGGCTGCCGAAAGTCCGCGTAAAAACGCCCCCCGGGCCCAAAGTTTCACCGTGCAAAATATCCGGTGCGGTTATTATGAAACTAGAATATATTCCGCAGATTCTGAAACTTATAGCGATAGTTAGACTCTTTTAGTTGCTTGGGAATCGTCGTTTGAAGATGGGCATGTGAAACTGCGAAAAAATTTTGAGAGCGCAGGACGGCTGCCGAAAGTCCGCGTAAAAACGCCCCCCGGGCCCAAAGTTTCACCGTGCAAAATATCCGGTGCGGTTATTATGAAACTAGAATATATTCCGCAGATTCTGAAACTTATAGCGATAGTTAGACTCTTTTAGTTGCTTGGGAATCGTCGTTTGAAGATGGGAGTGTGAAACTGCGAAAAAAATTTTGAGAGCGCAGGACGGCTGCCGAAAGTCCGCGTAAAAACGCCCCCCGGGCCCAAAGTTTCACCGTGCAAAATATCCGGTGCGGTTATTATGAAACTAGAATATATTCCGCAGATTCTGAAACTTATAGCGATAGTTAGACTCTTTTAGTTGCTTGGGAATCGTCGTTTGAAGATGGGCATGTGAAACTGCGAAAAAAATTTTGAGAGCGCAGGACGGCTGCCGAAAGTCCGCGTAAAAACGCCCCCCGGGCCTAAAGTTTCACCGTGCAAAATCTCCGGTGATGTTATTATGAAACTAGAATATATTCCGCAGATTCTGAAAGTTATTGCGATAGTTAGACTCTTTTAGTTGCTTGGGAATCGTCGTTTGAAGATGGGCATGTGAAACTGCGAAAAAAATTTTGAGAGCGGAGGACGGCTGCCGAAAGTCCGCGTAAAAACGCCCCCCGGGCCTAAAGTTTCACCGTGCAAAATCTCCGGTGATGTTATTATGAAACTAGAATATATTCCGCAGATTCTGAAAGTTATTGCGATAGTTAGACTCTTTTAGTTGCTTGGGAATCGTCGTTTAAAGATGGGCATGTGAAACTGCGAAAAAAATTTTGAGAGCGCAGGACGGCTGCCGAAAGTCCGCGTAAAAACGCCCCCCGGGCCTAAAGTTTCACCGTGCAAAATCTCCGGTGATGTTATTATGAAACTAGAATATATTCCGCAGATTCTGAAAGTTATTGCGATAGTTAGACTCTTTTAGTTGCTTGGGAATCGTCGTTTAAAGATGGGCATGTGAAACTGCGAAAAAAATTTTGAGAGCGCAGGACGGCTGCCGAAAGTCCGCGTAAAAACGCCCCCCGGGCCTAAAGTTTCACCGTGCAAAATCTCCGGTGATGTTATTATGAAACTAGAATATATTCCGCAGATTCTGAAAGTTATTGCGATAGTTAGACTCTTTTAGTTGCTTGGGAATCGTCGTTTAAAGATGGGCATGTGAAACTGCGAAAAAATTTTGAGAGCGCAGGACGGCTGCCGAAAGTCCGCGTAAAAACGCCCCCCGGGCCTAAAGTTTCACCGTGCAAAATCTCCGGTGATGTTATTATGAAACTAGAATATATTCCGCAGATTCTGAAAGTTATTGCGATAGTTAGACTCTTTTAGTTGCTTGGGAATCGTCGTTTGAAGATGGGCATGTGAAACTGCGAAAAAAATTTTGAGAGCGGAGGACGGCTGCCGAAAGTCCGCGTAAAAACGCCCCCCGGGCCTAAAGTTTCACCGTGCAAAATCTCCGGTGATGTTATTATGAAACTAGAATATATTCCGCAGATTCTGAAAGTTATTGCGATAGTTAGACTCTTTTAGTTGCTTGGGAATCGTCGTTTAAAGATGGGCATGTGAAACTGCGAAAAAAATTTTGAGAGCGCAGGACGGCTGCCGAAAGTCCGCGTAAAAACGCCCCCCGGGCTTAAAGTTTCACCGTGCAAAATCTCCGGTGATGTTATTATGAAACTAGAATATATTCCGCAGATTCTGAAAGTTATTGCGATAGTTAGACTCTTTTAGTTGCTTGGGAATCGTCGTTTGAAGATGGGCATGTGAAACTGCGAAAAAAATTTTGAGAGCGGAGGACGGCTGCCGAAAGTCCGCGTAAAAACGCCCCCCGGGCCTAAAGTTTCACCGTGCAAAATCTCCGGTGATGTTATTATGAAACTAGAATATATTCCGCAGATTCTGAAAGTTATTGCGATAGTTAGACTCTTTTAGTTGCTTGGGAATCGTCGTTTAAAGATGGGCATGTGAAACTGCGAAAAAAATTTTGAGAGCGCAGGACGGCTGCCGAAAGTCCGCGTAAAAACGCCCCCCGGGCCTAAAGTTTCACCGTGCAAAATCTCCGGTGATGTTATTATGAAACTAGAATATATTCCGCAGATTCTGAAAGTTATTGCGATAGTTAGACTCTTTTAGTTGCTTGGGAATCGTCGTTTAAAGATGGGCATGTGAAACTGCGAAAAAAATTTTGAGAGCGCAGGACGGCTGCCGAAAGTCCGCGTAAAAACGCCCCCCGGGCCTAAAGTTTCACCGTGCAAAATCTCCGGTGATGTTATTATGAAACTAGAATATATTCCGCAGATTCTGAAAGTTATTGCGATAGTTAGACTCTTTTAGTTGCTTGGGAATCGTCGTTTAAAGATGGGCATGTGAAACTGCGAAAAAAATTTTGAGAGCGCAGGACGGCTGCCGAAAGTCCGCGTAAAAACGCCCCCCGGGCCTAAAGTTTCACCGTGCAAAATCTCCGGTGATGTTATTATGAAACTAGAATATATTCCGCAGATTCTGAAAGTTATTGCGATAGTTAGACTCTTTTAGTTGCTTGGGAATCGTCGTTTGAAGATGGGCATGTGAAACTGCGAAAAAAATTTTGAGAGCGGAGGACGGCTGCCGAAAGTCCGCGTAAAAACGCCCCCCGGGCCTAAAGTTTCACCGTGCAAAATCTCCGGTGATGTTATTATGAAACTAGAATATATTCCGCAGATTCTGAAAGTTATTGCGATAGTTAGACTCTTTTAGTTGCTTGGGAATCGTCGTTTAAAGATGGGCATGTGAAACTGCGAAAAAAATTTTGAGAGCGCAGGACGGCTGCCGAAAGTCCGCGTAAAAACGCCCCCCGGGCCTAAAGTTTCACCGTGCAAAATCTCCGGTGATGTTATTATGAAACTAGAATATATTCCGCAGATTCTGAAAGTTATTGCGATAGTTAGACTCTTTTAGTTGCTTGGGAATCGTCGTTTAAAGATGGGCATGTGAAACTGCGAAAAAAATTTTGAGAGCGGAGGACGGCTGCCGAAAGTCCGCGTAAAAACGCCCCCCGGGCCTAAAGTTTCACCGTGCAAAATCTCCGGCGATGTTATTATGAAACTAGAATATATTCCGCAGATTCTGAAAGTTATTGCGATAGTTAGACTCTTTTAGTTGCTTGGGAATCGTCGTTTAAAGATGGGCATGTGAAACTGCGAAAAAAATTTTGAGAGCGCAGGACGGCTGCCGAAAGTCCGCGTAAAAACGCCCCCCGGGCCTAAAGTTTCACCGTGCAAAATCTCCGGTGATGTTATTATGAAACTAGAATATATTTCGCAGATTCTGAAAGTTATTGCGATAGTTAGACTCTTTTAGTTGCTTGGGAATCGTCGTTTGAAGATGGGCATGTGAAACTGCGAAAAAAATTTTGAGAGCGGAGGACGGCTGCCGAAAGTCCGCGTAAAAACGGTCCCCCGGGCCTAAAGTTTCACCGTGCAAAATCTCCGGTGATGTTATTATGAAACTAGAATATATTCCGCAGATTCTGAAAGTTATTGCGATAGTTAGACTCTTTTAGTTGCTTGGGAATCGTCGTTTAAAGATGGGCATGTGAAACTGCGAAAAAAATTTTGAGAGCGCAGGACGGCTGCCGAAAGTCCGCGTAAAAACGCCCCCCGGGCCTAAAGTTTCACCGTGCAAAATCTCCGGTGATGTTATTATGAAACTAGAATATATTCCGCAGATTCTGAAAGTTATTGCGATAGTTAGACTCTTTTAGTTGCTTGGGAATCGTCGTTTGAAGATGGGCATGTGAAACTGCGAAAAAAATTTTGAGAGCGGAGGACGGCTGCCGAAAGTCCGCGTAAAAACGCCCCCCGGGCCTAAAGTTTCACCGTGCAAAATCTCCGGTGATGTTATTATGAAACTAGAATATATTCCGCAGATTCTGAAAGTTATTGCGATAGTTAGACTCTTTTAGTTGCTTGGGAATCGTCGTTTAAAGATGGGCATGTGAAACTGCGAAAAAAATTTTGAGAGCGCAGGACGGCTGCCGAAAGTCCGCGTAAAAACGCCCCCCGGGCCTAAAGTTTCACCGTGCAAAATCTCCGGTGATGTTATTATGAAACTAGAATATATTCCGCAGATTCTGAAAGTTATTGCGATAGTTAGACTCTTTTAGTTGCTTGGGAATCGTCGTTTAAAGATGGGCATGTGAAACTGCGAAAAAAATTTTGAGAGCGGAGGACGGCTGCCGAAAGTCCGCTTAAAAACGCCCCCCGGGCCTAAAGTTTCACCGTGCAAAATCTCCGGTGATGTTATTATGAAACTAGAATATATTCCGCAGATTCTGAAAGTTATTGCGATAGTTAGACTCTTTTAGTTGCTTGGGAATCGTCGTTTAAAGATGGGCATGTGAAACTGCGAAAAAAATTTTGAGAGCGCAGGACGGCTGCCGAAAGTCCGCGTAAAAACGCCCCCCGGGCCTAAAGTTTCACCGTGCAAAATCTCCGGTGATGTTATTATGAAACTAGAATATATTCCGCAGATTCTGAAAGTTATTGCGATAGTTAGACTCTTTTAGTTGCTTGGGAATCGTCGTTTGAAGATGGGCATGTGAAACTGCGAAAAAAATTTTGAGAGCGGAGGACGGCTGCCGAAAGTCCGCGTAAAAACGCCCCCCGGGCCTAAAGTTTCACCGTGCAAAATCTCCGGTGATGTTATTATGAAACTAGAATATATTCCGCAGATTCTGAAAGTTATTGCGATAGTTAGACTCTTTTAGTTGCTTGGGAATCGTCGTTTAAAGATGGGCATGTGAAACTGCGAAAAAAATTTTGAGAGCGCAGGACGGCTGCCGAAAGTCCGCGTAAAAACGCCCCCCGGGCCTAAAGTTTCACCGTGCAAAATCTCCGGTGATGTTATTATGAAACTAGAATATATTCCGCAGATTCTGAAAGTTATTGCGATAGTTAGACTCTTTTAGTTGCTTGGGAATCGTCGTTTGAAGATGGGCATGTGAAACTGCGAAAAAAATTTTGAGAGCGGAGGACGGCTGCCGAAAGTCCGCGTAAAAACGCCCCCCGGGCCTAAAGTTTCACCGTGCAAAATCTCCGGTGATGTTATTATGAAACTAGAATATATTCCGCAGATTCTGAAAGTTATTGCGATAGTTAGACTCTTTTAGTTGCTTGGGAATCGTCGTTTAAAGATGGGCATGTGAAACTGCGAAAAAAATTTTGAGAGCGCAGGACGGCTGCCGAAAGTCCGCGTAAAAACGCCCCCCGGGCCTAAAGTTTCACCGTGCAAAATCTCCGGTGATGTTATTATGAAACTAGAATATATTCCGCAGATTCTGAAAGTTATTGCGATAGTTAGACTCTTTTAGTTGCTTGGGAATCGTCGTTTAAAGATGGGCATGTGAAACTGCGAAAAAAATTTTGAGAGCGCAGGACGGCTGCCGAAAGTCCGCGTAAAAACGCCCCCCGGGCCTAAAGTTTCACCGTGCAAAATCTCCGGTGATGTTATTATGAAACTAGAATATATTCCGCAGATTCTGAAAGTTATTGCGATAGTTAGACTCTTTTAGTTGCTTGGGAATCGTCGTTTAAAGATGGGCATGTGAAACTGCGAAAAAAATTTTGAGAGCGCAGGACGGCTGCCGAAAGTCCGCGTAAAAACGCCCCCCGGGCCTAAAGTTTCACCGTGCAAAATCTCCGGTGATGTTATTATGAAACTAGAATATATTCCGCAGATTCTGAAAGTTATTGCGATAGTTAGACTCTTTTAGTTGCTTGGGAATCGTCGTTTAAAGATGGGCATGTGAAACTGCGAAAAAAATTTTGAGAGCGCAGGACGGCTGCCGAAAGTCCGCGTAAAAACGCCCCCCGGGCCTAAAGTTTCACCGTGCAAAATCTCCGGTGATGTTATTATGAAACTAGAATATATTCCGCAGATTCTGAAAGTTATTGCGATAGTTAGACTCTTTTAGTTGCTTGGGAATCGTCGTTTGAAGATGGGCATGTGAAACTGCGAAAAAAATTTTGAGAGCGGAGGACGGCTGCCGAAAGTCCGCGTAAAAACGCCCCCCGGGCCTAAAGTTTCACCGTGCAAAATCTCCGGTGATGTTATTATGAAACTAGAATATATTCCGCAGATTCTGAAAGTTATTGCGATAGTTAGACTCTTTTAGTTGCTTGGGAATCGTCGTTTAAAGATGGGCATGTGAAACTGCGAAAAAAATTTTGAGAGCGCAGGACGGCTGCCGAAAGTCCGCGTAAAAACGCCCCCCGGGCCTAAAGTTTCACCGTGCAAAATCTCCGGTGATGTTATTATGAAACTAGAATATATTCCGCAGATTCTGAAAGTTATTGCGATAGTTAGACTCTTTTAGTTGCTTGGGAATCGTCGTTTAAAGATGGGCATGTGAAACTGCGAAAAAAATTTTGAGAGCGGAGGACGGCTGCCGAAAGTCCGCGTAAAAACGCCCCCCGGGCCTAAAGTTTCACCGTGCAAAATCTCCGGTGATGTTATTATGAAACTAGAATATATTCCGCAGATTCTGAAAGTTATTGCGATAGTTAGACTCTTTTAGTTGCTTGGGAATCGTCGTTTAAAGATGGGCATGTGAAACTGCGAAAAAAATTTTGAGAGCGCAGGACGGCTGCCGAAAGTCCGCGTAAAAACGCCCCCCGGGCCTAAAGTTTCACCGTGCAAAATCTCCGGTGATGTTATTATGAAACTAGAATATATTCCGCAGATTCTGAAAGTTATTGCGATAGTTAGACTCTTTTAGTTGCTTGGGAATCGTCGTTTGAAGATGGGCATGTGAAACTGCGAAAAAAATTTTGAGAGCGGAGGACGGCTGCCGAAAGTCCGCGTAAAAACGCCCCCCGGGCCTAAAGTTTCACCGTGCAAAATCTCCGGTGATGTTATTATGAAACTAGAATATATTCCGCAGATTCTGAAAGTTATTGCGATAGTTAGACTCTTTTAGTTGCTTGGGAATCGTCGTTTAAAGATGGGCATGTGAAACTGCGAAAAAAATTTTGAGAGCGCAGGACGGCTGCCGAAAGTCCGCGTAAAAACGCCCCCCGGGCCTAAAGTTTCACCGTGCAAAATCTCCGGTGATGTTATTATGAAACTAGAATATATTCCGCAGATTCTGAAAGTTATTGCGATAGTTAGACTCTTTTAGTTGCTTGGGAATCGTCGTTTGAAGATGGGCATGTGAAACTGCGAAAAAAATTTTGAGAGCGGAGGACGGCTGCCGAAAGTCCGCGTAAAAACGCCCCCCGGGCCTAAAGTTTCACCGTGCAAAATCTCCGGTGATGTTATTATGAAACTAGAATATATTCCGCAGATTCTGAAAGTTATTGCGATAGTTAGACTCTTTTAGTTGCTTGGGAATCGTCGTTTAAAGATGGGCATGTGAAACTGCGAAAAAAATTTTGAGAGCGCAGGACGGCTGCCGAAAGTCCGCGTAAAAACGCCCCCCGGGCCTAAAGTTTCACCGTGCAAAATCTCCGGTGATGTTATTATGAAACTAGAATATATTCCGCAGATTCTGAAAGTTATTGCGATAGTTAGACTCTTTTAGTTGCTTGGGAATCGTCGTTTAAAGATGGGCATGTGAAACTGCGAAAAAAATTTTGAGAGCGCAGGACGGCTGCCGAAAGTCCGCGTAAAAACGCCCCCCGGGCCTAAAGTTTCACCGTGCAAAATCTCCGGTGATGTTATTATGAAACTAGAATATATTCCGCAGATTCTGAAAGTTATTGCGATAGTTAGACTCTTTTAGTTGCTTGGGAATCGTCGTTTAAAGATGGGCATGTGAAACTGCGAAAAAAATTTTGAGAGCGCAGGACGGCTGCCGAAAGTCCGCGTAAAAACGCCCCCCGGGCCTAAAGTTTCACCGTGCAAAATCTCCGGTGATGTTATTATGAAACTAGAATATATTCCGCAGATTCTGAAAGTTATTGCGATAGTTAGACTCTTTTAGTTGCTTGGGAATCGTCGTTTGAAGATGGGCATGTGAAACTGCGAAAAAAATTTTGAGAGCGGAGGACGGCTGCCGAAAGTCCGCGTAAAAACGCCCCCCGGGCCTAAAGTTTCACCGTGCAAAATCTCCGGTGATGTTATTATGAAACTAGAATATATTCCGCAGATTCTGAAAGTTATTGCGATAGTTAGACTCTTTTAGTTGCTTGGGAATCGTCGTTTAAAGATGGGCATGTGAAACTGCGAAAAAAATTTTGAGAGCGCAGGACGGCTGCCGAAAGTCCGCGTAAAAACGCCCCCCGGGCCTAAAGTTTCACCGTGCAAAATCTCCGGTGATGTTATTATGAAACTAGAATATATTCCGCAGATTCTGAAAGTTATTGCGATAGTTAGACTCTTTTAGTTGCTTGGGAATCGTCGTTTAAAGATGGGCATGTGAAACTGCGAAAAAAATTTTGAGAGCGCAGGACGGCTGCCGAAAGTCCGCGTAAAAACGCCCCCCGGGCCTAAAGTTTCACCGTGCAAAATCTCCGGTGATGTTATTATGAAACTAGAATATATTCCGCAGATTCTGAAAGTTATTGCGATAGTTAGACTCTTTTAGTTGCTTGGGAATCGTCGTTTAAAGATGGGCATGTGAAACTGCGAAAAAAATTTTGAGAGCGCAGGACGGCTGCCGAAAGTCCGCGTAAAAACGCCCCCCGGGCCTAAAGTTTCACCGTGCAAAATCTCCGGTGATGTTATTATGAAACTAGAATATATTCCGCAGATTCTGAAAGTTATTGCGATAGTTAGACTCTTTTAGTTGCTTGGGAATCGTCGTTTGAAGATGGGCATGTGAAACTGCGAAAAAAATTTTGAGAGCGGAGGACGGCTGCCGAAAGTCCGCGTAAAAACGCCCCCCGGGCCTAAAGTTTCACCGTGCAAAATCTCCGGTGATGTTATTATGAAACTAGAATATATTCCGCAGATTCTGAAAGTTATTGCGATAGTTAGACTCTTTTAGTTGCTTGGGAATCGTCGTTTAAAGATGGGCATGTGAAACTGCGAAAAAAATTTTGAGAGCGCAGGACGGCTGCCGAAAGTCCGCGTAAAAACGCCCCCCGGGCCTAAAGTTTCACCGTGCAAAATCTCCGGTGATGTTATTATGAAACTAGAATATATTCCGCAGATTCTGAAAGTTATTGCGATAGTTAGACTCTTTTAGTTGCTTGGGAATCGTCGTTTAAAGATGGGCATGTGAAACTGCGAAAAAAATTTTGAGAGCGGAGGACGGCTGCCGAAAGTCCGCGTAAAAACGCCCCCCGGGCCTAAAGTTTCACCGTGCAAAATCTCCGGTGATGTTATTATGAAACTAGAATATATTCCGCAGATTCTGAAAGTTATTGCGATAGTTAGACTCTTTTAGTTGCTTGGGAATCGTCGTTTAAAGATGGGCATGTGAAACTGCGAAAAAAATTTTGAGAGCGCAGGACGGCTGCCGAAAGTCCGCGTAAAAACGCCCCCCGGGCCTAAAGTTTCACCGTGCAAAATCTCCGGTGATGTTATTATGAAACTAGAATATATTCCGCAGATTCTGAAAGTTATTGCGATAGTTAGACTCTTTTAGTTGCTTGGGAATCGTCGTTTGAAGATGGGCATGTGAAACTGCGAAAAAAATTTTGAGAGCGGAGGACGGCTGCCGAAAGTCCGCGTAAAAACGCCCCCCGGGCCTGAAGTTTCACCGTGCAAAATCTCCGGTGATGTTATTATGAAACTAGAATATATTCCGCAGATTCTGAAAGTTATTGCGATAGTTAGACTCTTTTAGTTGCTTGGGAATCGTCGTTTAAAGATGGGCATGTGAAACTGCGAAAAAAATTTTGAGAGCGCAGGACGGCTGCCGAAAGTCCGCGTAAAAACGCCCCCCGGGCCTAAAGTTTCACCGTGCAAAATCTCCGGTGATGTTATTATGAAACTAGAATATATTCCGCAGATTCTGAAAGTTATTGCGATAGTTAGACTCTTTTAGTTGCTTGGGAATCGTCGTTTGAAGATGGGCATGTGAAACTGCGAAAAAAATTTTGAGAGCGGAGGACGGCTGCCGAAAGTCCGCGTAAAAACGCCCCCCGGGCCTAAAGTTTCACCGTGCAAAATCTCCGGTGATGTTATTATGAAACTAGAATATATTCCGCAGATTCTGAAAGTTATTGCGATAGTTAGACTCTTTTAGTTGCTTGGGAATCGTCGTTTAAAGATGGGCATGTGAAACTGCGAAAAAAATTTTGAGAGCGCAGGACGGCTGCCGAAAGTCCGCGTAAAAACGCCCCCCGGGCCTAAAGTTTCACCGTGCAAAATCTCCGGTGATGTTATTATGAAACTAGAATATATTCCGCAGATTCTGAAAGTTATTGCGATAGTTAGACTCTTTTAGTTGCTTGGGAATCGTCGTTTAAAGATGGGCATGTGAAACTGCGAAAAAAATTTTGAGAGCGCAGGACGGCTGCCGAAAGTCCGCGTAAAAACGCCCCCCGGGCCTAAAGTTTCACCGTGCAAAATCTCCGGTGATGTTATTATGAAACTAGAATATATTCCGCAGATTCTGAAAGTTATTGCGATAGTTAGACTCTTTTAGTTGCTTGGGAATCGTCGTTTAAAGATGGGCATGTGAAACTGCGAAAAAAATTTTGAGAGCGCAGGACGGCTGCCGAAAGTCCGCGTAAAAACGCCCCCCGGGCCTAAAGTTTCACCGTGCAAAATCTCCGGTGATGTTATTATGAAACTAGAATATATTCCGCAGATTCTGAAAGTTATTGCGATAGTTAGACTCTTTTAGTTGCTTGGGAATCGTCGTTTGAAGATGGGCATGTGAAACTGCGAAAAAAATTTTGAGAGCGGAGGACGGCTGCCGAAAGTCCGCGTAAAAACGCCCCCCGGGCCTAAAGTTTCACCGTGCAAAATCTCCGGTGATGTTATTATGAAACTAGAATATATTCCGCAGATTCTGAAAGTTATTGCGATAGTTAGACTCTTTTAGTTGCTTGGGAATCGTCGTTTAAAGATGGGCATGTGAAACTGCGAAAAAAATTTTGAGAGCGCAGGACGGCTGCCGAAAGTCCGCGTAAAAACGCCCCCCGGGCCTAAAGTTTCACCGTGCAAAATCTCCGGTGATGTTATTATGAAACTAGAATATATTCCGCAGATTCTGAAAGTTATTGCGATAGTTAGACTCTTTTAGTTGCTTGGGAATCGTCGTTTAAAGATGGGCATGTGAAACTGCGAAAAAAATTGTGAGAGCGGAGGACGGCTGCCGAAAGTCCGCGTAAATACGCCCCCCGGGCCTAAAGTTTCACCGTGCAAAATCTCCGGTGATGTTATTATGAAACTAGAATATATTCCGCAGATTCTGAAAGTTATTGCGATAGTTAGACTCTTTTAGTTGCTTGGGAATCGTCGTTTAAAGATGGGCATGTGAAACTGCGAAAAAAATTTTGAGAGCGCAGGACGGCTGCCGAAAGTCCGCGTAAAAACGCCCCCCGGGCCTAAAGTTTCACCGTGCAAAATCTCCGGTGATGTTATTATGAAACTAGAATATATTCCGCAGATTCTGAAAGTTATTGCGATAGTTAGACTCTTTTAGTTGCTTGGGAATCGTCGTTTAAAGATGGGCATGTGAAACTGCGAAAAAAATTTTGAGAGCGCAGGACGGCTGCCGAAAGTCCGCGTAAAAACGCCCCCCGGGCCTAAAGTTTCACCGTGCAAAATCTCCGGTGATGTTATTATGAAACTAGAATATATTCCGCAGATTCTGAAAGTTATTGCGATAGTTAGACTCTTTTAGTTGCTTGGGAATCGTCGTTTAAAGATGGGCATGTGAAACTGCGAAAAAAATTTTGAGAGCGCAGGACGGCTGCCGAAAGTCCGCGTAAAAACGCCCCCCGGGCCTAAAGTTTCACCGTGCAAAATCTCCGGTGATGTTATTATGAAACTAGAATATATTCCGCAGATTCTGAAAGTTATTGCGATAGTTAGACTCTTTTAGTTGCTTGGGAATCGTCGTTTGAAGATGGGCATGTGAAACTGCGAAAAAAATTTTGAGAGCGGAGGACGGCTGCCGAAAGTCCGCGTAAAAACGCCCCCCGGGCCTAAAGTTTCACCGTGCAAAATCTCCGGTGATGTTATTATGAAACTAGAATATATTCCGCAGATTCTGAAAGTTATTGCGATAGTTAGACTCTTTTAGTTGCTTGGGAATCGTCGTTTAAAGATGGGCATGTGAAACTGCGAAAAAAATTTTGAGAGCGCAGGACGGCTGCCGAAAGTCCGCGTAAAAACGCCCCCCGGGCCTAAAGTTTCACCGTGCAAAATCTCCGGTGATGTTATTATGAAACTAGAATATATTCCGCAGATTCTGAAAGTTATTGCGATAGTTAGACTCTTTTAGTTGCTTGGGAATCGTCGTTTGAAGATGGGCATGTGAAACTGCGAAAAAAATTTTGAGAGCGGAGGACGGCTGCCGAAAGTCCGCGTAAAAACGCCCCCCGGGCCTAAAGTTTCACCGTGCAAAATCTCCGGTGATGTTATTATGAAACTAGAATATATTCCGCAGATTCTGAAAGTTATTGCGATAGTTAGACTCTTTTAGTTGCTTGGGAATCGTCGTTTAAAGATGGGCATGTGAAACTGCGAAAAAAATTTTGAGAGCGCAGGACGGCTGCCGAAAGTCCGCGTAAAAACGCCCCCCGGGCCTAAAGTTTCACCGTGCAAAATCTCCGGTGATGTTATTATGAAACTAGAATATATTCCGCAGATTCTGAAAGTTATTGCGATAGTTAGACTCTTTTAGTTGCTTGGGAATCGTCGTTTAAAGATGGGCATGTGAAACTGCGAAAAAAATTTTGAGAGCGCAGGACGGCTGCCGAAAGTCCGCGTAAAAACGCCCCCCGGGCCTAAAGTTTCACCGTGCAAAATCTCCGGTGATGTTATTATGAAACTAGAATATATTCCGCAGATTCTGAAAGTTATTGCGATAGTTAGACTCTTTTAGTTGCTTGGGAATCGTCGTTTGAAGATGGGCATGTGAAACTGCGAAAAAAATTTTGAGAGCGGAGGACGGCTGCCGAAAGTCCGCGTAAAAACGCCCCCCGGGCCTAAAGTTTCACCGTGCAAAATCTCCGGTGATGTTATTATGAAACTAGAATATATTCCGCAGATTCTGAAAGTTATTGCGATAGTTAGACTCTTTTAGTTGCTTGGGAATCGTCGTTTAAAGATGGGCATGTGAAACTGCGAAAAAAATTTTGAGAGCGCAGGACGGCTGCCGAAAGTCCGCGTAAAAACGCCCCCCGGGCCTAAAGTTTCACCGTGCAAAATCTCCGGTGATGTTATTATGAAACTAGAATATATTCCGCAGATTCTGAAAGTTATTGCGATAGTTAGACTCTTTTAGTTGCTTGGGAATCGTCGTTTGAAGATGGGCATGTGAAACTGCGAAAAAAATTTTGAGAGCGGAGGACGGCTGCCGAAAGTCCGCGTAAAAACGCCCCCCGGGCCTAAAGTTTCACCGTGCAAAATCTCCGGTGATGTTATTATGAAACTAGAATATATTCCGCAGATTCTGAAAGTTATTGCGATAGTTAGACTCTTTTAGTTGCTTGGGAATCGTCGTTTAAAGATGGGCATGTGAAACTGCGAAAAAAATTTTGAGAGCGCAGGACGGCTGCCGAAAGTCCGCGTAAAAACGCCCCCCGGGCCTAAAGTTTCACCGTGCAAAATCTCCGGTGATGTTATTATGAAACTAGAATATATTCCGCAGATTCTGAAAGTTATTGCGATAGTTAGACTCTTTTAGTTGCTTGGGAATCGTCGTTTAAAGATGGGCATGTGAAACTGCGAAAAAAATTTTGAGAGCGCAGGACGGCTGCCGAAAGTCCGCGTAAAAACGCCCCCCGGGCCTAAAGTTTCACCGTGCAAAATCTCCGGTGATGTTATTATGAAACTAGAATATATTCCGCAGATTCTGAAAGTTATTGCGATAGTTAGACTCTTTTAGTTGCTTGGGAATCGTCGTTTGAAGATGGGCATGTGAAACTGCGAAAAAAATTTTGAGAGCGGAGGACGGCTGCCGAAAGTCCGCGTAAAAACGCCCCCCGGGCCTAAAGTTTCACCGTGCAAAATCTCCGGTGATGTTATTATGAAACTAGAATATATTCCGCAGATTCTGAAAGTTATTGCGATAGTTAGACTCTTTTAGTTGCTTGGGAATCGTCGTTTAAAGATGGGCATGTGAAACTGCGAAAAAAATTTTGAGAGCGCAGGACGGCTGCCGAAAGTCCGCGTAAAAACGCCCCCCGGGCCTAAAGTTTCACCGTGCAAAATCTCCGGTGATGTTATTATGAAACTAGAATATATTCCGCAGATTCTGAAAGTTATTGCGATAGTTAGACTCTTTTAGTTGCTTGGGAATCGTCGTTTAAAGATGGGTATGTGAAACTGCGAAAAAAATTTTGAGAGCGCAGGACGGCTGCCGAAAGTCCGCGTAAAAACGCCCCCCGGGCCTAAAGTTTCACCGTGCAAAATCTCCGGTGATGTTATTATGAAACTAGAATATATTCCGCAGATTCTGAAAGTTATTGCGATAGTTAGACTCTTTTAGTTGCTTGGGAATCGTCGTTTAAAGATGGGCATGTGAAACTGCGAAAAAAATTTTGAGAGCGCAGGACGGCTGCCGAAAGTCCGCGTAAAAACGCCCCCCGGGCCTAAAGTTTCACCGTGCAAAATCTCCGGTGATGTTATTATGAAACTAGAATATATTCCGCAGATTCTGAAAGTTATTGCGATAGTTAGACTCTTTTAGTTGCTTGGGAATCGTCGTTTGAAGATGGGCATGTGAAACTGCGAAAAAAATTTTGAGAGCGGAGGACGGCTGCCGAAAGTCCGCGTAAAAACGTCCCCCGGGCCTAAAGTTTCACCGTGCAAAATCTCCGGTGATGTTATTATGAAACTAGAATATATTCCGCAGATTCTGAAAGTTATTGCGATAGTTAGACTCTTTTAGTTGCTTGGGAATCGTCGTTTAAAGATGGGCATGTGAAACTGCGAAAAAAATTTTGAGAGCGCAGGACGGCTGCCGAAAGTCCGCGTAAAAACGCCCCCCGGGCCTAAAGTTTCACCGTGCAAAATCTCCGGTGATGTTATTATGAAACTAGAATATATTCCGCAGATTCTGAAAGTTATTGCGATAGTTAGACTCTTTTAGTTGCTTGAGAATCGTCGTTTAAAGATGGGCATGTGAAACTGCGAAAAAAATTTTGAGAGCGGAGGACGGCTGCCGAAAGTCCGCGTAAAAACGCCCCCCGGGCCTAAAGTTTCACCGTGCAAAATCTCCGGTGATGTTATTATGAAACTAGAATATATTCCGCAGATTCTGAAAGTTATTGCGATAGTTAGACTCTTTTAGTTGCTTGGGAATCGTCGTTTAAAGATGGGCATGTGAAACTGCGAAAAAAATTTTGAGAGCGCAGGACGGCTGCCGAAAGTCCGCGTAAAAACGCCCCCCGGGCCTAAAGTTTCACCGTGCAAAATCTCCGGTGATGTTATTATGAAACTAGAATATATTCCGCAGATTCTGAAAGTTATTGCGATAGTTAGACTCTTTTAGTTGCTTGGGAATCGTCGTTTGAAGATGGGCATGTGAAACTGCGAAAAAAATTTTGAGAGCGGAGGACGGCTGCCGAAAGTCCGCGTAAAAACGCCCCCCGGGCCTAAAGTTTCACCGTGCAAAATCTCCGGTGATGTTATTATGAAACTAGAATATATTCCGCAGATTCTGAAAGTTATTGCGATAGTTAGACTCTTTTAGTTGCTTGGGAATCGTCGTTTAAAGATGGGCATGTGAAACTGCGAAAAAAATTTTGAGAGCGCAGGACGGCTGCCGAAAGTCCGCGTAAAAACGCCCCCCGGGCCTAAAGTTTCACCGTGCAAAATCTCCGGTGATGTTATTATGAAACTAGAATATATTCCGCAGATTCTGAAAGTTATTGCGATAGTTAGACTCTTTTAGTTGCTTGGGAATCGTCGTTTGAAGATGGGCATGTGAAACTGCGAAAAAAATTTTGAGAGCGGAGGACGGCTGCCGAAAGTCCGCGTAAAAACGCCCCCCGGGCCTAAAGTTTCACCGTGCAAAATCTCCGGTGATGTTATTATGAAACTAGAATATATTCCGCAGATTCTGAAAGTTATTGCGATAGTTAGACTCTTTTAGTTGCGTGGGAATCGTCGTTTAAAGATGGGCATGTGAAACTGCGAAAAAAATTTTGAGAGCGCAGGACGGCTGCCGAAAGTCCGCGTAAAAACGCCCCCCGGGCCTAAAGTTTCACCGTGCAAAATCTCCGGTGATGTTATTATGAAACTAGAATATATTCCGCAGATTCTGAAAGTTATTGCGATAGTTAGACTCTTTTAGTTGCTTGGGAATCGTCGTTTAAAGATGGGCATGTGAAACTGCGAAAAAAATTTTGAGAGCGCAGGACGGCTGCCGAAAGTCCGCGTAAAAACGCCCCCCGGGCCTAAAGTTTCACCGTGCAAAATCTCCGGTGATGTTATTATGAAACTAGAATATATTCCGCAGATTCTGAAAGTTATTGCGATAGTTAGACTCTTTTAGTTGCTTGGGAATCGTCGTTTGAAGATGGGCATGTGAAACTGCGAAAAAAATTTTGAGAGCGGAGGACGGCTGCCGAAAGTCCGCGTAAAAACGCCCCCCGGGCCTAAAGTTTCACCGTGCAAAATCTCCGGTGATGTTATTATGAAACTAGAATATATTCCGCAGATTCTGAAAGTTATTGCGATAGTTAGACTCTTTTAGTTGCTTGGGAATCGTCGTTTAAAGATGGGCATGTGAAACTGCGAAAAAAATTTTGAGAGCGCAGGACGGCTGCCGAAAGTCCGCGTAAAAACGCCCCCCGGGCCTAAAGTTTCACCGTGCAAAATCTCCGGTGATGTTATTATGAAACTAGAATATATTCCGCAGATTCTGAAAGTTATTGCGATAGTTAGACTCTTTTAGTTGCTTGGGAATCGTCGTTTAAAGATGGGCATGTGAAACTGCGAAAAAAATTTTGAGAGCGCAGGACGGCTGCCGAAAGTCCGCGTAAAAACGCCCCCCGGGCCTAAAGTTTCACCGTGCAAAATCTCCGGTGATGTTATTATGAAACTAGAATATATTCCGCAGATTCTGAAAGTTATTGCGATAGTTAGACTCTTTTAGTTGCTTGGGAATCGTCGTTTAAAGATGGGCATGTGAAACTGCGAAAAAAATTTTGAGAGCGCAGGACGGCTGCCGAAAGTCCGCGTAAAAACGCCCCCCGGGCCTAAAGTTTCACCGTGCAAAATCTCCGGTGATGTTATTATGAAACTAGAATATATTCCGCAGATTCTGAAAGTTATTGCGATAGTTAGACTCTTTTAGTTGCTTGGGAATCGTCGTTTGAAGATGGGCATGTGAAACTGCGAAAAAAATTTTGAGAGCGGAGGACGGCTGCCGAAAGTCCGCGTAAAAACGCCCCCGGGCCTAAAGTTTCACCGTGCAAAATCTCCGGTGATGTTATTATGAAACTAGAATATATTCCGCAGATTCTGAAAGTTATTGCGATAGTTAGACTCTTTTAGTTGCTTGGGAATCGTCGTTTAAAGATGGGCATGTGAAACTGCGAAAAAAATTTTGAGAGCGCAGGACGGCTGCCGAAAGTCCGCGTAAAAACGCCCCCCGGGCCTAAAGTTTCACCGTGCAAAATCTCCGGTGATGTTATTATGAAACTAGAATATATTCCGCAGATTCTGAAAGTTATTGCGATAGTTAGACTCTTTTAGTTGCTTGGGAATCGTCGTTTAAAGATGGGCATGTGAAACTGCGAAAAAAATTTTGAGAGCGGAGGACGGCTGCCGAAAGTCCGCGTAAAAACGCCCCCCGGGCCTAAAGTTTCACCGTGCAAAATCTCCGGTGATGTTATTATGAAACTAGAATATATTCCGCAGATTCTGAAAGTTATTGCGATAGTTAGACTCTTTTAGTTGCTTGGGAATCGTCGTTTAAAGATGGGCATGTGAAACTGCGAAAAAAATTTTGAGAGCGCAGGACGGCTGCCGAAAGTCCGCGTAAAAACGCCCCCCGGGCCTAAAGTTTCACCGTGCAAAATCTCCGGTGATGTTATTATGAAACTAGAATATATTCCGCAGATTCTGAAAGTTATTGCGATAGTTAGACTCTTTTAGTTGCTTGGGAATCGTCGTTTAAAGATGGGCATGTGAAACTGCGAAAAAAATTTTGAGAGCGCAGGACGGCTGCCGAAAGTCCGCGTAAAAACGCCCCCCGGGCCTAAAGTTTCACCGTGCAAAATCTCCGGTGATGTTATTATGAAACTAGAATATATTCCGCAGATTCTGAAAGTTATTGCGATAGTTAGACTCTTTTAGTTGCTTGGGAATCGTCGTTTGAAGATGGCATGTGAAACTGCGAAAAAAATTTTGAGAGCGGAGGACGGCTGCCGAAAGTCCGCGTAAAAACGCCCCCCGGGCCTAAAGTTTCACCGTGCAAAATCTCCGGTGATGTTATTATGAAACTAGAATATATTCCGCAGATTCTGAAAGTTATTGCGATAGTTAGACTCTTTTAGTTGCTTGGGAATCGTCGTTTAAAGATGGGCATGTGAAACTGCGAAAAAAATTTTGAGAGCGCAGGACGGCTGCCGAAAGTCCGCGTAAAAACGCCCCCCGGGCCTAAAGTTTCACCGTGCAAAATCTCCGGTGATGTTATTATGAAACTAGAATATATTCCGCAGATTCTGAAAGTTATTGCGATAGTTAGACTCTTTTAGTTGCTTGGGAATCGTCGTTTAAAGATGGGCATGTGAAACTGCGAAAAAAATTTTGAGAGCGGAGGACGGCTGCCGAAAGTCCGCGTAAAAACGCCCCCCGGGCCTAAAGTTTCACCGTGCAAAATCTCCGGTGATGTTATTATGAAACTAGAATATATTCCGCAGATTCTGAAAGTTATTGCGATAGTTAGACTCTTTTAGTTGCTTGGGAATCGTCGTTTAAAGATGGGCATGTGAAACTGCGAAAAAAATTTTGAGAGCGCAGGACGGCTGCCGAAAGTCCGCGTAAAAACGCCCCCCGGGCCTAAAGTTTCACCGTGCAAAATCTCCGGTGATGTTATTATGAAACTAGAATATATTCCGCAGATTCTGAAGTTATTGCGATAGTTAGACTCTTTTAGTTGCTTGGGAATCGTCGTTTAAAGATGGGCATGTGAAACTGCGAAAAAAATTTTGAGAGCGCAGGACGGCTGCCGAAAGTCCGCGTAAAAACGCCCCCCGGGCCTAAAGTTTCACCGTGCAAAATCTCCGGTGATGTTATTATGAAACTAGAATATATTCCGCAGATTCTGAAAGTTATTGCGATAGTTAGACTCTTTTAGTTGCTTGGGAATCGTCGTTTAAAGATGGGCATGTGAAACTGCGAAAAAAATTTTGAGAGCGCAGGACGGCTGCCGAAAGTCCGCGTAAAAACGCCCCCGGGCCTAAAGTTTCACCGTGCAAAATCTCCGGTGATGTTATTATGAAACTAGAATATATTCCGCAGATTCTGAAAGTTATTGCGATAGTTAGACTCTTTAGTTGCTTGGGAATCGTCGTTTGAAGATGGGCATGTGAAACTGCGAAAAAAATTTTGAGAGCGGAGGACGGCTGCCGAAAGTCCGCGTAAAAACGCCCCCCGGGCCTAAAGTTTCACCGTGCAAAATCTCGGTGATGTTATTATGAAACTAGAATATATTCCGCAGATTCTGAAAGTTATTGCGATAGTTAGACTCTTTTAGTTGCTTGGGAATCGTCGTTTAAAGATGGGCATGTGAAACTGCGAAAAAAATTTTGAGAGCGCAGGACGGCTGCCGAAAGTCCGCGTAAAAACGCCCCCCGGCCTAAAGTTTCACCGTGCAAAATCTCCGGTGATGTTATTATGAAACTAGAATATATTCCGCAGATTCTGAAAGTTATTGCGATAGTTAGACTCTTTTAGTTGCTTGGGAATCGTCGTTTAAAGATGGGTATGTGAAACTGCGAAAAAAATTTTGAGAGCGCAGGACGGCTGCCGAAAGTCCGCGTAAAAACGCCCCCCGGGCCTAAAGTTTTCACCGTGCAAAATCTCCGGTGATGTTATTATGAAACTAGAATATATTCCGCAGATTCTGAAAGTTATTGCGATAGTTAGACTCTTTTAGTTGCTTGGGAATCGTCGTTTAAAGATGGGCATGTGAAACTGCGAAAAAAATTTTGAGAGCGCAGGACGGCTGCCGAAAGTCCGCGTAAAAACGCCCCCCGGGCCTAAAGTTTCACCGTGCAAAATCTCCGGTGATGTTTTATGAAACTAGAATATATTCCGCAGATTCTGAAAGTTATTGCGATAGTTAGACTCTTTTAGTTGCTTGGAATCGTCGTTTGAAGATGGGCATGTGAAACTGCGAAAAAAATTTTGAGAGCGGAGGACGGCTGCCGAAAGTCCGCGTAAAAACGTCCCCCGGGCCTAAAGTTTCACCGTGCAAAATCTCCGGTGATGTTATTATGAAACTAGAATATATTCCGCAGATTCTGAAAGTTATTGCGATAGTTAGACTCTTTAGTTGCTTGGGAATCGTCGTTTAAAGATGGGCATGTGAAACTGCGAAAAAAAATTTTGAGAGCGCAGACGGCTGCCGAAAGTCCGCGTAAAAACGCCCCCCGGGCCTAAGTTTCACCGTGCAAAATCTCCGATGTTATTATGAAACTAGAATATATTCCGCAGATTCTGAAAGTTATTGCGATAGTTAGACTCTTTTAGTTGCTTGGGAATCGTCGTTTGAAGATGGGCATGTGAAACTGCGAAAAAAATTTTGAGAGCGGAGGACGGCTGCCGAAAGTCCGCGTAAAAACGCCCCCCGGGCCTAAAGTTTCACCGTGCAAAATCTCCGGTGATGTTATTATGAAACTAGAATATATTCCGCAGATTCTGAAAGTTATTGCGATAGTTAGACTCTTTTAGTTGCTTGGGAATCGTCGTTTAAAGATGGGCATGTGAAACTGCGAAAAAAATTTTGAGAGCGCAGGACGGCTGCCGAAAGTCCGCGTAAAAACGCCCCCCCGGGCCTAAAGTTTCACCGTGCAAAATCTCCGGTGATGTTATTATGAAACTAGAATATATTCCGCAGATTCTGAAAGTTATTGCGATAGTTAGACTCTTTTAGTTGCTTGGGAATCGTCGTTTAAAGATGGGCATGTGAAACTGCGAAAAAAATTTTGAGAGCGCAGGACGGCTGCCGAAAGTCCGCGTAAAAACGCCCCCCGGGCCTAAAGTTTCACCGTGCAAAATCTCCGGTGATGTTATTATGAAACTAGAATATATTCCGCAGATTCTGAAAGTTATTGCGATAGTTAGACTCTTTTAGTTGCTTGGGAATCGTCGTTTAAAGATGGGCATGTGAAACTGCGAAAAAAATTTTGAGAGCGCAGGACGGCTGCCGAAAGTCCGCGTAAAAACGCCCCCCGGGCCTAAAGTTTCACCGTGCAAAATCTCCGGTGATGTTATTATGAAACTAGAATATATTCCGCAGATTCTGAAAGTTATTGCGATAGTTAGACTCTTTTAGTTGCTTGGGAATCGTCGTTTGAAGATGGGCATGTGAAACTGCGAAAAAAATTTTGAGAGCGCAGGACGGCTGCCGAAAGTCCGCGTAAAACGCCCCCCGGGCCTAAAGTTTCACCGTGCAAAATCTCCGGTGATGTTATTATGAAACTAGAATATATTCCGCAGATTCTGAAAGTTATTGCGATAGTTAGACTCTTTTAGTTGCTTGGGAATCGTCGTTTAAAGATGGGCATGTGAAACTGCGAAAAAAATTTTGAGAGCGCAGGACGGCTGCCGAAAGTCCGCGTAAAAACGCCCCCCGGGCCTAAAGTTTCACCGTGCAAAATCTCCGGTGATGTTATTATGAAACTAGAATATATTCCGCAGATTCTGAAAGTTATTGCGATAGTTAGACTCTTTTAGTTGCTTGGGAATCGTCGTTTGAAGATGGGCATGTGAAACTGCGAAAAAAATTTGAGAGCGCAGGACGGCTGCCGAAAGTCCGCGTAAAAACGCCCCCCGGGCCTAAAGTTTCACCGTGCAAAATCTCCGGTGATGTTATTATGAAACTAGAATATATTCCGCAGATTCTGAAAGTTATTGCGATAGTTAGACTCTTTTAGTTGCTTGGAATCGTCGTTTAAAGATGGGCATGTGAAACTGCGAAAAAAATTTTGAGAGCGCAGGACGGCTGCCGAAAGTCCGCGTAAAAACGCCCCCCGGGCCTAAAGTTTCACCGTGCAAAATCTCCGGTGATGTTATTATGAAACTAGAATATATTCCGCAGATTCTGAAAGTTATTGCGATAGTTAGACTCTTTTAGTTGCTTGGGAATCGTCGTTTGAAGATGGGCATGTGAAACTGCGAAAAAAATTTTGAGAGCGGAGGACGGCTGCCGAAAGTCCGCGTAAAAACGCCCCCCGGGCCTAAAGTTTCACCGTGCAAAATCTCCGGTGATGTTATTATGAAACTAGAATATATTCCGCAGATTCTGAAAGTTATTGCGATAGTTAGACTCTTTTAGTTGCTTGGGAATCGTCGTTTAAAGATGGGCATGTGAAACTGCGAAAAAAATTTGAGAGCGCAGGACGGCTGCCGAAAGTCCGCGTAAAAACGCCCCCCGGGCCTAAAGTTTCACCGTGCAAAATCTCCGGTGATGTTATTATGAAACTAGAATATATTCCGCAGATTCTGAAAGTTATTGCGATAGTTAGACTCTTTTAGTTGCTTGGGAATCGTCGTTTAAAGATGGGCATGTGAAACTGCGAAAAAAATTTTGAGAGCGCAGGACGGCTGCCGAAAGTCCGCGTAAAAACGCCCCCCGGGCCTAAAGTTTCACCGTGCAAAATCTCCGGTGATGTTATTATGAAACTAGAATATATTCCGCAGATTCTGAAAGTTATTGCGATAGTTAGACTCTTTTAGTTGCTTGGGAATCGTCGTTTAAGATGGGCATGTGAAACTGCGAAAAAAATTTTGAGAGCGCAGGACGGCTGCCGAAAGTCCGCGTAAAAACGCCCCCGGCCTAAAGTTTCACCGTGCAAAATCTCCGGTGATGTTATTATGAAACTAGAATATATTCCGCAGATTCTGAAAGTTATTGCGATAGTTAGACTCTTTTAGTTGCTTGGGAATCGTCGTTTGAAGATGGGCATGTGAAACTGCGAAAAAAATTTTGAGAGCGAGGACGGCTGCCGAAAGTCCGCGTAAAAACGCCCCCCGGGCCTAAAGTTTCACCGTGCAAAATCTCCGGTGATGTTATTATGAAACTAGAATATATTCCGCAGATTCTGAAAGTTATTGCGATAGTTAGACTCTTTTAGTTGCTTGGGAATCGTCGTTTAAAGATGGGCATGTGAAACTGCGAAAAAAATTTTGAGAGCGCAGGACGGCTGCCGAAAGTCCGCGTAAAAACGCCCCCCGGGCCTAAAGTTTCACCGTGCAAAATCTCCGGTGATGTTATTATGAAACTAGAATATATTCCGCAGATTCTGAAAGTTATTGCGATAGTTAGACTCTTTTAGTTGCTTGGGAATCGTCGTTTAAAGATGGGCATGTGAAACTGCGAAAAAAATTTTGAGAGCGCAGGACGGCTGCCGAAAGTCCGCGTAAAAACGCCCCCCGGGCCTAAAGTTTCACCGTGCAAAATCTCCGGTGATGTTATTATGAAACTAGAATATATTCCGCAGATTCTGAAAGTTATTGCGATAGTTAGACTCTTTTAGTTGCTTGGGAATCGTCGTTTAAGATGGGCATGTGAAACTGCGAAAAAAATTTTGAGAGCGCAGGACGGCTGCCGAAAGTCCGCGTAAAAACGCCCCCCGGGCCTAAAGTTTCACCGTGCAAAATCTCCGGTGATGTTATTATGAAACTAGAATATATTCCGCAGATTCTGAAAGTTATTGCGATAGTTAGACTCTTTAGTTGCTTGGGAATCGTCGTTTAAAGATGGGCATGTGAAACTGCGAAAAAAATTTTGAGAGCGCAGGACGGCTGCCGAAAGTCCGCGTAAAAACGCCCCCCGGGCCTAAAGTTTCACCGTGCAAAATCTCCGGTGATGTTATTATGAAACTAGAATATATTCCGCAGATTCTGAAAGTTATTGCGATAGTTAGACTCTTTTAGTTGCTTGGAATCGTCGTTTGAAGATGGGCATGTGAAACTGCGAAAAAAATTTTGAGAGCGGAGGACGGCTGCCGAAAGTCCGCGTAAAAACGCCCCCCGGGCCTAAAGTTTCACCGTGCAAAATCTCCGGTGATGTTATTATGAAACTAGAATATATTCCGCAGATTCTGAAAGTTATTGCGATAGTTAGACTCTTTTAGTTGCTTGGAATCGTCGTTTAAAGATGGGCATGTGAAACTGCGAAAAAATTTGAGAGCGCAGGACGGCTGCCGAAAGTCCGCGTAAAACGCCCCCGGGCCTAAAGTTTCACCGTGCAAAATCTCCGGTGATGTTATTATGAAACTAGAATATATTCCGCAGATTCTGAAAGTTATTGCGATAGTTAGACTCTTTTAGTTGCTTGGGAATCGTCGTTTGAAGATGGGCATGTGAAACTGCGAAAAAAATTTTGAGAGCGCAGGACGGCTGCCGAAAGTCCGCGTAAAAACGCCCCCCGGGCCTAAAGTTTCACCGTGCAAAATCTCCGGTGATGTTATTATGAAACTAGAATATATTCCGCAGATTCTGAAAGTTATTGCGATAGTTAGACTCTTTTAGTTGCTTGGGAATCGTCGTTTGAAGATGGGCATGTGAAACTGCGAAAAAAATTTTGAGAGCGGAGGACGGCTGCCGAAAGTCCGCGTAAAAACGCCCCCCGGGCCTAAAGTTTCACCGTGCAAAATCTCCGGTGATGTTATTATGAAACTAGAATATATTCCGCAGATTCTGAAAGTTATTGCGATAGTTAGACTCTTTTAGTTGCTTGGGAATCGTCGTTTAAAGATGGGCATGTGAAACTGCGAAAAAAATTTTGAGAGCGCAGGACGGCTGCCGAAAGTCCGCGTAAAAACGCCCCCCGGGCCTAAAGTTTCACCGTGCAAAATCTCCGGTGATGTTATTATGAAACTAGAATATATTCCGCAGATTCTGAAAGTTATTGCGATAGTTAGACTCTTTTAGTTGCTTGGGAATCGTCGTTTGAAGATGGGCATGTGAAACTGCGAAAAAATTTTGAGAGCGGAGGACGGCTGCCGAAAGTCCGCGTAAAAACGCCCCCCGGGCCTAAAGTTTCACCGTGCAAAATCTCCGGTGATGTTATTATGAAACTAGAATATATTCCGCAGATTCTGAAAGTTATTGCGATAGTTAGACTCTTTTAGTTGCTTGGGAATCGTCGTTTAAAGATGGGCATGTGAAACTGCGAAAAAAATTTTGAGAGCGCAGGACGGCTGCCGAAAGTCCGCGTAAAAACGCCCCCCGGGCCTAAAGTTTCACCGTGCAAAATCTCCGGTGATGTTATTATGAAACTAGAATATATTCCGCAGATTCTGAAAGTTATTGCGATAGTTAGACTCTTTTAGTTGCTTGGGAATCGTCGTTTAAAGATGGGCATGTGAAACTGCGAAAAAAATTTTGAGAGCGCAGGACGGCTGCCGAAAGTCCGCGTAAAAACGCCCCCCGGGCCTAAAGTTTCACCGTGCAAAATCTCCGGTGATGTTATTATGAAACTAGAATATATTCCGCAGATTCTGAAAGTTATTGCGATAGTTAGACTCTTTTAGTTGCTTGGGAATCGTCGTTTAAAGATGGGCATGTGAAACTGCGAAAAAAATTTTGAGAGCGCAGGACGGCTGCCGAAAGTCCGCGTAAAAACGCCCCCCCGGGCCTAAAGTTTCACCGTGCAAAATCTCCGGTGATGTTATTATGAAACTAGAATATATTCCGCAGATTCTGAAAGTTATTGCGATAGTTAGACTCTTTAGTTGCTTGGGAATCGTCGTTTAAGATGGGCATGTGAAACTGCGAAAAAATTTTGAGAGCGCAGGACGGCTGCCGAAAGTCCGCGTAAAAACGCCCCCCGGGCCTAAAGTTTCACCGTGCAAAATCTCCGGTGATGTTATTATGAAACTAGAATATATCCGCAGATTCTGAAAGTTATTGCGATAGTTAGACTCTTTTAGTTGCTTGGGAATCGTCGTTTGAAGATGGGCATGTGAAACTGCGAAAAAAATTTTGAGAGCGGAGGACGGCTGCCGAAAGTCCGCGTAAAAACGCCCCCCGGGCCTAAAGTTTCACCGTGCAAAATCTCCGGTGATGTTATTATGAAACTAGAATATATTCCGCAGATTCTGAAAGTTATTGCGATAGTTAGACTCTTTTAGTTGCTTGGGAATCGTCGTTTAAAGATGGGCATGTGAAACTGCGAAAAAAATTTTGAGAGGCGCAGGACGGCTGCCGAAAGTCCGCGTAAAAACGCCCCCCGGGCCTAAAGTTTCACCGTGCAAAATCTCCGGTGATGTTATTATGAAACTAGAATATATTCCGCAGATTCTGAAAGTTATTGCGATAGTTAGACTCTTTTAGTTGCTTGGAATCGTCGTTTAAAGATGGGCATGTGAAACTGCGAAAAAAATTTTGAGAGCGCAGGACGGCTGCCGAAAGTCCGCGTAAAAACGCCCCCCGGGCCTAAAGTTTCACCGTGCAAAATCTCCGGTGATGTTATTATGAAACTAGAATATATTCCGCAGATTCTGAAAGTTATTGCGATAGTTAGACTCTTTTAGTTGCTTGGGAATCGTCGTTTAAAGATGGGCATGTGAAACTGCGAAAAAAATTTTGAGAGCGCAGGACGGCTGCCGAAAGTCCGCGTAAAAACGCCCCCCGGGCCTAAAGTTTCACCGTGCAAAATCTCCGGTGATGTTATTATGAAACTAGAATATATTCCGCAGATTCTGAAAGTTATTGCGATAGTTAGACTCTTTTAGTTGCTTGGGAATCGTCGTTTAAAGATGGGCATGTGAAACTGCGAAAAAAATTTTGAGAGCGGCAGGACGGCTGCGAAAGTCCGCGTAAAAACGCCCCCCGGGCCTAAAGTTTCACCGTGCAAAATCTCCGGTGATGTTATTATGAAACTAGAATATATTCCGCAGATTCTGAAAGTTATTGCGATAGTTAGACTCTTTTAGTTGCTTGGGAATCGTCGTTTAAAGATGGGCATGTGAAACTGCGAAAAAAATTTTGAGAGCGCAGGACGGCTGCCGAAAGTCCGCGTAAAAACGCCCCCCGGGCCTAAAGTTTCACCGTGCAAAATCTCCGGTGATGTTATTATGAAACTAGAATATATTCCGCAGATTCTGAAAGTTATTGCGATAGTTAGACTCTTTTAGTTGCTTGGGAATCGTCGTTTAAGATGGGCATGTGAAACTGCGAAAAAAATTTTGAGAGCGCAGGACGGCTGCCGAAAGTCCGCGTAAAAACGCCCCCCGGGCCTAAAGTTTCACCGTGCAAAATCTCCGGTGATGTTATTATGAAACTAGAATATATTCCGCAGATTCTGAAAGTTATTGCGATAGTTAGACTCTTTTAGTTGCTTGGGAATCGTCGTTTAAGATGGGCATGTGAAACTGCGAAAAAAATTTTGAGAGCGCAGGACGGCTGCCGAAAGTCCGCGTAAGAACGCCCCCCGGGCCTAAAGTTTCACCGTGCAAAATCTCCGGTGATGTTATTATGAAACTAGAATATATTCCGCAGATTCTGAAAGTTATTGCGATAGTTAGACTCTTTTAGTTGCTTGGGAATCGTCGTTTAAAGATGGGCATGTGAAACTGCGAAAAAAATTTTGAGAGCGCAGGACGGCTGCCGAAAGTCCGCGTAAAAACGCCCCCCGGGCCTAAAGTTTCACCGTGCAAAATCTCCGGTGATGTTATTATGAAACTAGAATATATTCCGCAGATTCTGAAGTTATTGCGATAGTTAGACTCTTTTAGTTGCTTGGGAATCGTCGTTTAAAGATGGGCATGTGAAACTGCGAAAAAAATTTTGAGAGCGCAGGACGGCTGCCGAAAGTCCGCGTAAAAACGCCCCCCGGGCCTAAAGTTTCACCGTGCAAAATCTCCGGTGATGTTATTATGAAACTAGAATATATTCCGCAGATTCTGAAAGTTATTGCGATAGTTAGACTCTTTTAGTTGCTTGGGAATCGTCGTTTAAAGATGGGCATGTGAAACTGCGAAAAAAATTTTGAGAGCGCAGGACGGCTGCCGAAAGTCCGCGTAAAAACGCCCCCCGGGCCTAAAGTTTCACCGTGCAAAATCTCCGGTGATGTTATTATGAAACTAGAATATATTCCGCAGATTCTGAAAGTTATTGCGATAGTTAGACTCTTTTAGTTGCTTGGGAATCGTCGTTTGAAGATGGGCATGTGAAACTGCGAAAAAAATTTTGAGAGCGGAGGACGGCTGCCGAAAGTCCGCGTAAAAACGCCCCCCGGGCCTAAAGTTTCACCGTGCAAAATCTCCGGTGATGTTATTATGAAACTAGAATATATTCCGCAGATTCTGAAAGTTATTGCGATAGTTAGACTCTTTAGTTGCTTGGGAATCGTCGTTTAAAGATGGGCATGTGAAACTGCGAAAAAAATTTTGAGAGCGCAGGACGGCTGCCGAAAGTCCGCGTAAAAACGCCCCCCGGGCCTAAAGTTTCACCGTGCAAAATCTCCGGTGATGTATTATGAAACTAGAATATATTCCGCAGATTCTGAAAGTTATTGCGATAGTTAGACTCTTTTAGTTGCTTGGGAATCGTCGTTTAAGATGGGCATGTGAAACTGCGAAAAAATTTTGAGAGCGCAGGACGGCTGCCGAAAGTCCGCGTAAAAACGCCCCCCGGGCCTAAAGTTTCACCGTGCAAAATCTCCGGTGATGTTATTATGAAACTAGAATATATTCCGCAGATTCTGAAAGTTATTGCGATAGTTAGACTCTTTAGTTGCTTGGGAATCGTCGTTTAAAGATGGGCATGTGAAACTGCGAAAAAAATTTGAGAGCGCAGGACGGCTGCCGAAAGTCCGCGTAAAAACGCCCCCCGGGCCTAAAGTTTCACCGTGCAAAATCTCCGGTGATGTTATTATGAAACTAGAATATATTCCGCAGATTCTGAAAGTTATTGCGATAGTTAGACTCTTTTAGTTGCTTGGGAATCGTCGTTTAAAGATGGGCATGTGAAACTGCGAAAAAAATTTTGAGAGCGCAGGACGGCTGCCGAAAGTCCGCGTAAAAACGCCCCCCGGGCCTAAAGTTTCACCGTGCAAAATCTCGGTGATGTTATTATGAAACTAGAATATATTCCGCAGATTCTGAAAGTTATTGCGATAGTTAGACTCTTTTAGTTGCTTGGGAATCGTCGTTTGAAGATGGGCATGTGAAACTGCGAAAAAAATTTTGAGAGCGGAGGACGGCTGCCGAAAGTCCGCGTAAAAACGCCCCCCGGGCCTAAAGTTTCACCGTGCAAAATCTCCGGTGATGTTATTATGAAACTAGAATATATTCCGCAGATTCTGAAAGTTATTGCGATAGTTAGACTCTTTTAGTTGCTTGGGAATCGTCGTTTAAAGATGGGCATGTGAAACTGCGAAAAAATTTTGAGAGCGCAGGACGGCTGCCGAAAGTCCGCGTAAAAACGCCCCCCGGCCTAAAGTTTCACCGTGCAAAATCTCCGGTGATGTTATTATGAAACTAGAATATATTCCGCAGATTCTGAAAGTTATTGCGATAGTTAGACTCTTTTAGTTGCTTGGGAATCGTCGTTTAAAGATGGGCATGTGAAACTGCGAAAAAATTTTGAGAGCGCAGGACGGCTGCCGAAAGTCCGCGTAAAAACGCCCCCGGGCCTAAAGTTTCACCGTGCAAAATCTCCGGTGATGTTATTATGAAACTAGAATATATTCCGCAGATTCTGAAAGTTATTGCGATAGTTAGACTCTTTTAGTTGCTTGGGAATCGTCGTTTAAAGATGGGCATGTGAACTGCGAAAAAAATTTGAGAGCGCAGGACGGCTGCCGAAAGTCCGCGTAAAAACGCCCCCCGGGCCTAAAGTTTCACCGTGCAAAATCTCCGGTGATGTTATTATGAAACTAGAATATATTCCGCAGATTCTGAAAGTTATTGCGATAGTTAGACTCTTTTAGTTGCTTGGGAATCGTCGTTTAAAGATGGGCATGTGAAACTGCGAAAAAAATTTTGAGAGCGCAGGACGGCTGCCGAAAGTCCGCGTAAAAACGCCCCCGGCCTAAAGTTTCACCGTGCAAAATCTCCGGTGATGTTATTATGAAACTAGAATATATTCGCAGATTCTGAAAGTTATTGCGATAGTTAGACTCTTTTAGTTGCTTGGGAATCGTCGTTTGAAGATGGGCATGTGAAACTGCGAAAAAATTTTGAGAGCGGAGGACGGCTGCCGAAAGTCCGCGTAAAAACGCCCCCCGGGCCTAAAGTTTCACCGTGCAAAATCTCCGGTGATGTTATTATGAAACTAGAATATATTCCGCAGATTCTGAAAGTTATTGCGATAGTTAGACTCTTTTAGTTGCTTGGGAATCGTCGTTTAAAGATGGGCATGTGAAACTGCGAAAAAAATTTTGAGAGCGCAGGACGGCTGCCGAAAGTCCGCGTAAAAACGCCCCCGGGCCTAAAGTTTCACCGTGCAAAATCTCCGGTGATGTTATTATGAAACTAGAATATATTCCGCAGATTCTGAAAGTTATTGCGATAGTTAGACTCTTTTAGTTGCTTGGGAATCGTCGTTTGAAGATGGGCATGTGAAACTGCGAAAAAAATTTTGAGAGCGGAGGACGGCTGCCCGAAAGTCCGCGTAAAAACGCCCCCCGGGCCTAAAGTTTCACCGTGCAAAATCTCCGGTGATGTTATTATGAAACTAGAATATATTCCGCAGATTCTGAAAGTTATTGCGATAGTTAGACTCTTTTAGTTGCTTGGGAATCGTCGTTTAAGATGGGCATGTGAAACTGCGAAAAAAATTTTGAGAGCGCAGGACGGCTGCCGAAAGTCCGCGTAAAAACGCCCCCCGGGCCTAAAGTTTCACCGTGCAAAATCTCCGGTGATGTTATTATGAAACTAGAATATATTCCGCAGATTCTGAAAGTTATTGCGATAGTTAGACTCTTTTAGTTGCTTGGGAATCGTCGTTTAAAGATGGGCATGTGAAACTGCGAAAAAAATTTTGAGAGCGGCAGGACGGCTGCCGAAAGTCCGCGTAAAAACGCCCCCCGGGCCTAAAGTTTCACCGTGCAAAATCTCCGGTGATGTTATTATGAAACTAGAATATATTCCGCAGATTCTGAAAGTTATTGCGATAGTTAGACTCTTTTAGTTGCTTGGGAATCGTCGTTTGAAGATGGGCATGTGAAACTGCGAAAAAATTTTGAGAGCGGAGGACGGCTGCCGAAAGTCCGCGTAAAAACGCCCCCGGCCTAAAGTTTCACCGTGCAAAATCTCCGGTGATGTTATTATGAAACTAGAATATATTCCGCAGATCTGAAAGTTATTGCGATAGTTAGACTCTTTTAGTTGCTTGGGAATCGTCGTTTAAAGATGGGCATGTGAAACTGCGAAAAAAATTTTGAGAGCGCAGGACGGCTGCCGAAAGTCCGCGTAAAAACGCCCCCCGGGCCTAAAGTTTCACCGTGCAAAATCTCCGGTGATGTTATTATGAAACTAGAATATATTCCGCAGATTCTGAAAGTTATTGCGATAGTTAGACTCTTTTAGTTGCTTGGAATCGTCGTTTAAGATGGGCATGTGAAACTGCGAAAAAAATTTTGAGAGCGCAGGACGGCTGCCGAAAGTCCGCGTAAAAACGCCCCCCGGGCCTAAAGTTTCACCGTGCAAAATCTCCGGTGATGTTATTATGAAACTAGAATATATTCCGCAGATTCTGAAAGTTATTGCGATAGTTAGACTCTTTTAGTTGCTTGGGAATCGTCGTTTAAAGATGGGCATGTGAAACTGCGAAAAAATTTTGAGAGCGCAGGACGGCTGCCGAAAGTCCGCGTAAAACGCCCCCCGGGCCTAAAGTTTCACCGTGCAAAATCTCCGGTGATGTTATTATGAAACTAGAATATATTCCGCAGATTCTGAAAGTTATTGCGATAGTTAGACTCTTTTAGTTGCTTGGGAATCGTCGTTTAAAGATGGGCATGTGAAACTGCGAAAAAAATTTGAGAGCGCAGGACGGCTGCCGAAAGTCCGCGTAAAAACGCCCCCCGGGCCTAAAGTTTCACCGTGCAAAATCTCCGGTGATGTTATTATGAAACTAGAATATATTCCGCAGATTCTGAAAGTTATTGCGATAGTTAGACTCTTTTAGTTGCTTGGAATCGTCGTTTAAGATGGGCATGTGAAACTGCGAAAAAAATTTTGAGAGGCGGCAGGACGGCTGCCGAAAGTCCGCGTAAAAACGCCCCCCGGGCCTAAAGTTTCACCGTGCAAAATCTCCGGTGATGTTATTATGAAACTAGAATATATTCCGCAGATTCTGAAGTTATTGCGATAGTTAGACTCTTTTAGGTTGCTTGGGAATCGTCGTTTAAAGATGGGCATGTGAACTGCGAAAAAATTTTGAGAGCGCAGGAACGGCTGCCGAAAGTCCGCGTAAAAACGCCCCCCGGGCCTAAAGTTTCACCGTGCAAAATCTCCGGTGATTTTATTATGAAACTAGAATATATCCGCAGATTCTGAAAGTTATTGCGATAGTTAGACTCTTTTAGTTGCTTGGGAATCGTCGTTTGAAAGATGGGCATGTGAAACTGCGAAAAAAATTTTGAGAGCGGCAGGGACAGGCTGCCGAAAGTCCGCGTAAAAACGCCCCCCGGGCCTAAAGTTTCACCGTGCAAAATCTCCGGTGATGTTAATATGAAACTAGAATATATTCCGCAGATTCTGAAAGTTATTGCGATAGTTAGACTCTTTAGTTGCTTGGGAATCGTCGTTAAAGATGGGCATGTGAAACTGCGAAAAAATTTTGAGAGCGCAGGACGGCTGCCGAAAGTCCGCGTAAAAACGCCCCCCGGGCCTAAAGTTTCACCGTGCAAAATCTCGGTGATGTTATTATGAAACTAGAATATATTCCGCAGATTCTGAAAGTTATTGCGATAGTTAGACTCTTTTAGTTGCTTGGGAATCGTCGTTTAAAGATGGGCATGTGAAACTGCGAAAAAAATTTGAGAGCGGAGGACGGCTGCCGAAGTCCGCGTAAAAACGCCCCCGGGCCTAAAGTTTCACCGTGCAAAATCTCCGGTGATGTTATTATGAAACTAGAATATATTCCGCAGATTCTGAAAGTTATTGCGATAGTTAGACTCTTTTAGTTGCTTGGGAATCGTCGTTTAAGATGGGCATGTGAAACTGCGAAAAAAATTTTGAGAGCGCAGGACGGCTGCCGAAAGTCCGCGTAAAAACGCCCCCCGGGCCTAAAGTTTCACCGTGCAAAATCTCCGGTGATGTTATTATGAACTAGAATATATTCCGCAGATTCTGAAAGTTATTGCGATAGTTAGACTCTTTTAGTTGCTTGGAATCGTCGTTTAAAGATGGGCATGTGAAAACTGCGAAAAAAATTTGAGAGCGCAGGACGGCTGCCGAAAGTCGCGTAAAAACGCCCCCCGGGCCTAAAGTTTCACCGTGCAAAATCTCCGGTGATGTTATTATGAAACTAGAATATATTCGCAGATTCTGAAAGTTATTGCGATAGTTAGACTCTTTTAGTTGCTTGGGAATCGTCGTTTAAAGATGGCATGTGAAACTGCGAAAAAATTTTGAGAGCGCAGGACGGCTGCCGAAAGTCCGCGTTAAAAACGCCCCCCCGGGCCTAAGTTTCACCGTGCAAAATCTCCGGTGATGTTATTATGAAACTAGAATATATTCCGCAGATTCTGAAAGTTATTGCGATAGTTAGACTCTTTTAGTTGCTTGGGAATCGTCGTTTGAAGATGGGCATGTGAAACTGCGAAAAAAATTTTGAGAGCGGAGGACGGCTGCCGAAAGTCCGCGTAAAAACGCCCCCGGGCCTAAAGTTTCACCGTGCAAAATCTCCGGTGATGTTATTATGAAACTAGAATATATTCCGCAGATTCTGAAAGTTATTGCGATAGTTAGACTCTTTTAGTTGCTTGGGAATCGTCGTTTAAAGATGGGCATGTGAAACTGCGAAAAAATTTTGAGAGCGCAGGACGGCTGCGAAAGTCCGCGTAAAAACGCCCCCCGGGCCTAAAGTTTCACCGTGCAAAATCTCCGGTGATGTTATATGAAACTAGAATATATTCCGCAGATTCTGAAGTTATTGCGATAGTTAGACTCTTTTAGTTGCTTGGGAATCGTCGTTTAAGATGGGCATGTGAAACTGCGAAAAAATTTTGAGAGCGCAGGACGGCAT
>CAWVNO010000749.1:0-11000 GCA_963930645.1 Salticus scenicus | reverse complement strand
TTATTTTCCTGTTGAAAAAAATAAATAAATTCGTTTTTTTTTTTTTTTTTTTTTTTTTTTTGGCAACAATTAAATTATGGATAAATTGAAATGGCTAATTTTTTGCTATTATTAGCTTACAAAATTGCTATTTTATGCATAAAAATCGCAAAAATAATTTTTTTTTTTGGAATAAAAGGTAGCCAACTTTTTAAGTTAGGGTATAAGCTATCTCCATTACAAATTTCATCGAAATCCGTCGAGTAGTTTTGGCGTGAAACTCAGTCAAATAAACGGACATTCACATTTATAATATATATAAGATTTTATCTCAGGGCGTGGTAGTTTCCATACTTCCCTCTTTAAAATCAATAAACTACCAAATGCACTTTATAAATGTAAAAAATTAGGTAACCCTTTCTATTATATGTACGAAAAATAATCATTAATTAAAAATAATTTTAAATTTAATAGTAATAAAACAATTAGACAAAACTTAAAAGCAATACTATTGAATCCAGATAATTATAATTAGCTAAAACATATTTATACCTTAAACGAACATTACTCATTTATTAAATATAAATTTTAACACTACATCCGTTGACTTACTTTTCTCTGCAAATGAAATGTAATTATTGTTATTATTATTATTATTATTATTTTCCAATTTAAGCTTTCCTAAAAACAATCTCAAATACAATTTTCTACATATCTCCTATTAATAAATTTAACTACGGTCTTCTGCCCTAGCTGGACCGTAGGCAACATTTTTTCTCTTGTGGGAACAAAAATCCCTATAACCAAGCGGTTTAGGACCCACAGTGAGAAACCAATGTACCAATGTTACATGCGCCTGTGGTACGTTTATTTGATTGAAGAGTTGTTAAAATTACCTATCCATTCCCATGAGCATCTATAATTTTGTAAATTACCATAACTTTTTTTACTTAAAGTTAAAACCACAAAGAATATCGTAGAATTTCTTCTTTACTAGACCTGAAAATAGTCCTGATATCAATCCGCTCGAAAACGTTTAGTCTATAAAAGAGGGTGGGTGTTCAAAATTTGTAGCCTACAACTTTGCAAGAACTAGAAAATATTATTGATGATATTTGGCACAGTGAAATTTCTGAGTTTCATGTTAAAAATCTATAAAATACTACGCCATTGCGCATTAAAGCAGTAATTAAAGCAGTAATAAAGGTGGAATTATCCAATGCAGAATACATATTTTTATTAAGTAATTGTTTAGACTGAACAAATAAATAGTTTTATTTCGTACATTAAAATGTAACGTGTTTATTTCTTACGATAAATCATAATAGAATATACAAAATATATTTTCATTATAAAGAAAATTTTATGTGGATTTTTATTAAATACTTCATAGAGTATAATAAAGCGAATTACACTCATGTCTATAAATTAAGGATAATGATAGCTTAGGCAAATAAAGGTTCAGAAGCAAAACAAACATGACTTATTCATAAAGTCCATTTATTAAACAAAAGATCAAGAACAAAAAAAGGTGGTTTATCTAGGATACCATTTATAAAAACTACGATTTTTGCTTCCTGAAGCAATTACAAAAAATATCTCCCTTACAAAAACTTAACATTACATGGTTGGTATGATGGTTAGTACATTGTCTGTCTCTCAGAGTCTCAGATTATGAAATACAGTCCTTACAACACCTAGGAATGCTGAGTATTAAATTATTGATCTGATCTTGGGGAAGATTGCTCTACTCAGTAAGCAATGCTCTCCGAAGTTCCGGTACACATGTAGGAGGTGGTTGACCGACTACAACTCGTCGGAAAAGCATGTCCTACACATGCTCTATCGAATTCTAGTCAGGTGAGAATGCTGGCCATTCCATGCGGATGATAGCTTCAGATTGTGAAACGTGTACAACGTTTGCCTGATGAGGACACGCATTGTCATCCATAAACACAAATTCTGGGTTCATGGCACCCCTAAACAAACGTACATGTTGTTCCCGAATGTTGTCCCGATATTTTTGGCCTATCATTCTTCCGATTTGAACATGCAGATCTGTTCTGGTGCACAATATGATCCCCTCTCGCCCTCCCCAAACGATCACTCCTGCCCCACAGTAACGGTGTCGTTCAATCATGTTGTTTTGGTGGTAACGGGTACCTGACATTCTACATATGAATGTCTGGTGAGAATCACACTGCACGCTAAACCTGGACTCGTCAGAAGACATCACACAAGCTCACTGTGCCGCTGTCCACATTGCATGTTCTCTACTTCAAGTTAACCGCTGGCTCAGTGCATTGCCGTGAGTGGAAGACGTCTAACAGGCCTGCGAGCATATTGACCAATATATCCCAAACGTCTATACACGGTTTGTTTTGAAACTGTGGCACTCGTGGCTGCAGACAGCTGAAGAGGCAGGTCTGATGCTGTGTTTTATCTGCGTATTTTGGCAGTTACTGCCAAATACTGGTGGTCATTCGGCATTGTAACTCGGGGCTGACCAGTACTGTAACGTCGACTGGCTTTTCCATCATTTTGGAATCGTTGCCAAAGCCTAGAGATGACACTTCAGGCGATTCTAAGTTCCCCAGATACATCTATCTGAGTACGCCCACATTCTAGTCGGCCGATAATTCTACCGCGTAAAAAATTATCTGCATGCGTCCTCTGTGTCATAACCATTCGGTTATGGCACTGAGCGGCACACAGAACGCTTATGATCAATTTTCCTTCTTTGCTCCCATTCCTTATGTAACCCCTTCTTACACTTTCGTCATTGTAACATCATATCGGCGTCATCTGATGGCTTCCTATAATTTGCATATTATTCTTAAATATGTGTGTGGTATTTCTACAGGTGAAATTTTTGCATTAAAGTTCGATTTCAATGTGAATCTGAATTATCCTTAATTTATGGACATGAGTGTAAATAAAAAATTTACATAAGTATCATGTTATGACTTGCATATTATACAAACATACCAGTTTCATTTGTTTCAATCATTAGTTTTTATGTAATCACAAAAGGTATAAGACAATTTTTCTGCAGTGCGCTTTTTTTTTTTTTTTTTTTTTTTTTGTCCCTTAGTGCACAATTATTTAGGAAAGCATAATCCCTGCAATTCAGGTTTTGATGTTCTTTTAGAACGCATTGGGCTCGTAAAGTAGGAAAATAGTATTACATGCCTATATTAATCGTATATTTGTATACAGTTTACAGAAATAAACAGACATTTACTTATATATATAAAAATTTATTTACGAATTGATTTTTTTTTTTTTTTTTTTCTGGAAACATAATTGAAAATCTGAAGAATCAATGTCACCTTAATAAACGAAAAGGAAAGGAAAGAAAAAATATATATGGGCTAAATTTCTGTATGTATAGACAAAAGACAGATCTTTATTTACTAAAATAATTTAAAACGTCGTAAAAGATGATATAGACTGCAGTTCTTAAGGAAATTTTTCTCATGAAATGTGAAAAATGGCAGCACAATATCTATTGAAATTCTTCAGTGATTTCCTCAATAGTTCTTCCTTTCGTTTCGGGTACTTTCACTAAAGTGAAGATGAAGAATATTACTAAGAGGGTGGTGAATATAAGAAAAGTGTATTCGCCAATCAATCCCTGTAAAATAAAAATAAAATATTTCAACTATGCATTATATTTAATTAAAAAAAATTAATGAGTTCACTTTATTGAATGGGTACTCAATAATATTGAAAGTGGTTAATATTAAGTGTGCCCAGGACCCAACTATGCTTTTTGAAGACCCGGGGCACTGATACTATTTGCAGGCCCCTTTACCCTGCTCCAAAGAGCTTGCCAAAAGGTCCCATTCTCAAAATAAAAAATAAATAAAAATAGTGCATTTAAAAAATTTTTCCCTTCAATTATATTTTCTATTTCCTCATCTTTTTAGCAACCTGTAACAAAATCATTAGTTTTATGTTCAAGACAAATGAAAAACTGAATCACATTGAACAGCAAAGGTTTAGGAAATTAGTCACAGAATTTAATAATTTTTTAAACTCTCTAATAAAATATAGAAAGAAAAATTTAACCAATTTTTGTTTTTAATAGACTTATAATGAAAAATTTCTACTATTACTGCTCAATTTTTCGAAATGAGGCCCCTAAATTTGGAAGCCCTGGGCCAGTGCCCCGTGTCATAATCTGGCCCTGAGTGTGCCATTATGCCAATTTAAAACTGGTATTTTTTGGCCACCACAAGACTTTCTTCTATATTTTCCTGTAGAAATTCCCTCAGTTCAAATAATTTAAAAAACGATTATTTATTAAAATTATCTACTATGATGAATTAAGATAATTTTAATCTTAGAGAAAACTTCCATTAACTATCCAAAGAAAGACATTTAACTAACAATTTAAAAAGTGCGTTTTCATAATGGTTATCTCATATATCAAGTTTCGTACAGTTAAAAGGCATAGAAGTTGAAATATACAGTTATTTTCAAAAGTTTAAGACCAGTAGCTGATTTTCAGTATTTTAACATATTGCATCATTTGCGAAGATTATTGCGTCATCGCATGTGCTGATTGCATCAGACGCATTCTACCGCTATAAATAAAGGTGCCCAGCACGTTTATTGCCGGTCGTTTATTGGATTTTGTCGTAGACAGTGCTGTTGTGTAATTATTGTAATGGGTAAAAAATCTTCACTTACTGTTACAAAAAGGTCAGAAATATTGACCCTGCATAAAATTGTACCTTCTGAACGTCAAATAAGTTCGAGGGTAAATGTGAGCAAGACAGCTGTACATCAAGCTATTACTAAATTTAAAATTTCGGGAAAATTTGTGCATCTTAAGAGTCGTTTCCTTTTCATACTTGGAGTAAGTCGAGGTTTCGTTGCAGGTTTATGGGATGATAAACTAAAATCTTTGGCCAAACGTCTTGAAATAGTACTCAAAAACTGACATTGGTGCCTTTAAGTACTATTTCAAGACGACAACATGTTGGTGAGAAATAAACTCAAATGACATTCTTTCATTTTCATATTGTTCGAAAAACATTTCATTTGACTTTTTTCTTCTTGCATATATACATCTACATATTAGAGCGTCACTGTGACGCATTGGTTGTGATTGGCCGTCTGTATTGAAGACTGTTCGTTTTTTTTTCTCTTCTTCGATGTTTCAGTTTAATAAAAATGTAATTAAAGTAAACAAACTTTTATTCCCACAATATAATATAATATATAATTATTATTCACAAACCAGTCAAAGCATGCTGGTTTAATTTAATTAAAACACTGTTATTTATATATTTAAAATTATCTTTTGAATAGTTTAGCAGAAAAGAAATTTATTCTGAAATCAAAACTCCTTATTCACTTACGGAATACATCTGTTCCTGAAACCAGAAATAGCAGAGGATACTCACAAGCAAAGTGAGTGGATTTTACTTGCATTATAAACTTTGTTGAACTATTTTATAAGATATATTACAAATATAAAACAAGTCAATTAAATATTTAAGAAATTATTTAAATAATTCTTTTGTCATCATCAATACAACTGACAGCAGGAGGTTCTTGCATCTCGTACGACCATCCTTATCACATGATCATCAAGTGCACTCGTTTTTCTAAGACGACCGCTTCTCTTAAGGTTCACAAAATTTCCCGAAATTTTAAATTTACTAATAGCTTGATGCACAGCTGTCTTGCTCACATTTACCCTTAAGCTTATTTGATGTTCAGAAAATCTAATTTTATGCAGAGTCAATATTTCTGACCTTTTTGTAACAGGTTTTTTACCCATTACAATAATTACACAACAGCACTGCGTCTACGTCAAAATCCAATAAACAACTGGCAATAAACGTGCCGCACACCTTTATTTATAGCAGTAGAATGCGGTCTGATGCAAACAGCACATGAGAGGACGCAATAATCTGTGCAAATGATGCAATGCATTAAAATACTAAAAATCGGCTACTGGTCTTAAACTTTTGCAAATGAGCATAGCGTTCCCGTTCTCGGAAAAAATTGCACTACAGAAGCGAAACCTATCAGTAGATATACATCCAATTTGAATCGGCACAATGTCTCATAATAGCTTTCTCACACATCAAGTGTTTGATTATACGCATTAGCACATGAGATATAGTCTTCTCTCAAGCTGAAAAAAATCGCTGTATCTCAGCGCCACCTTTGAGTAATTAGTACCAAAAGTTGATTCGTACTAACTTATGTCGAGGTGCATCCATATGCAAATTTTTATGCTATTTAGTGCAGTAGTTTCTGGGATATAGCTCTACCTTAAATTGTGAAAATCGTTGCATAACAGCGCCACCTGTTTGGCGTTTGACACCAAAAATTGATAGGCATTAACATATGTCCAGATGCATCTACATATAAATTTATATGAATTTTTATGGAGTGGTTCCTGAGATATAGCCTTTAATTAAATTGTGAAAATCGCTGCATAGCAGCACCACCTGTTGAGCGATTGACACCAAAAATTGACAGGCACTAATTTATATCAAGTTACATCTACATGTAAAATTATATGCAATTCTGGCAGTAGTTCCTTAGATACAGTCGCCACTAAATTTTTGTCACTCGCACAGACAAGACAGACATTTTCTAAAAATGGTCAAGTCATATTCTGGACCTCTCAAAACGCGTAAATCCACCAAAATCCGGAAGTCGAAAATTTTTATGAAGTGAAAATTGAAAGTTTGAGATGTGATAGCAATAACGGAAAGTTGACTACTGTTAAAGAAAAGATGGGTTATTTAAGGTGCCATCCCTACACTTTTAGCTGCCCTGGTCGAAAGAGTTTAGCCAACAAGCATCTAACCTCTGCACCCTAGAATTTCAAAAAATACTGTGCAACTACGCGACGTGAGAAACTTGGGCCTATGGATTTGATTAAAGATTTTGTTTTCTGCCAGGGGCGCGCCGACCCGGTGTGCGAAGTGTGCGGCGCACAAAGGCGCCAGCCGAGGATAAATTATTTGAAAACTAAATAAATAAATAAAAGAAAAATACACACACACACACACACATATACATATATTGCTTTATTAAATCTGATTCTATTATGCCGATTTGAAGCCATGCGAGATGCGACTAGTGCGGCTAAATGAGGCGCCTCGAAAAATATACTAGCAAAACTTGTTATTCTCAAATTGTTTAGGAGGTTTTATGTGAAAGGGCACGTTAAAAGTGGAATAACTTTGTAAAGATGCGCCTACCTTCAGCAGAATTTTCTTTGACTTTTTTAACATATCAAAGCATTCTATTGAAATTTAAAAGGGCGCCTTATTCTTTTCTCCCCTCTCTTTTCTGCCGGAAAAAGGCCACTTAGTTTAGTAAAAAGACAACATAATTTGATTGCAAAAATTAAAATTTAATAGAACCGAAGATTTTATTTAGTTTTTTCCCTCTTGCATTATCGATGTAACATCTATATAAATAAAATCAGACTTTTGTCTGTAAATTTCTCAAATTCGAAAAAAATAATGCGATAGCTTCACGTTTCGCACATCGTGAAAGCCAAATCTGACTCAGAAAATTTTGTGTGCGTGTGCGTGTATGTGGTGCACGTGTAGTCGTTGTGTCTGCATGTCTATAACATTTTTGTCTGGATCACGGGAGAACAGCTGGACAGAATTCAACGACACTTGGCAGGAATTACCCAACTTAAAATTATATCTATCAAATTTTGTAAATTTCTCCCCCGTTCTCCCCAACCCCTGGGAAATAGGAGGCAAAAACACGTTTATATGCATAACTTTTGGATTCAAATTACTTCACAGTGAAGAAATTGCACATGAGGAGTCTAGATTTGAGTGCAAATAAATAAATAATAAATAATAATCATTGTCTACGATTTTGGAATTTTTGATTTTTAAGGGGGGAGGGAGAAAATCGATTTTCGAGGGGAAACTTCTTAAATTCCGGATTTTTGAGTAGAAATTTACCAAAAATGCTACAAAAATGTCGAAAACAGCCATGCATCTTTTTTAAGATATTTCCAAAAACCCATTTTTGGTGTTTGTGATTTTCGATCTTGGGAGGGGAGGGGGGGGGAGTTGCGAAAGAGCAAATTTGAGACCCCTCTTTTAGCCCTAAATTGGTTCTGGAAAATTTATGGGAGCTCCGGTCACAAATTTTGGATATGTATTATGTAGATGCATCCGATGCTGACGGGATTTTAAGAAATTTCCCTTCACCCTTTTCAAGGGAGAAAGGAGGCAAACACGTTTCTAAATGCATAACTCGACTCCAAGTTATTTCACGGTGAAGATATTGCATATGGGGAGACTAGACTTGAGTACAAATATATATATATATATATATTTGTGCTATATATTATATTATATATATATTTGTACTATGTACTTTGTATATATATATATAAATGAAAATAAAAATAAAATAAAGTAAATAAAAACATTTTCCGCAATTTTGGAGTTTTCGATTTTTAAGGGGGGAGGAGGAGGAGAAAAATCGATTTTGGGAGGAAATTTCGCAAATTCCGGATTCTACTAAAAATTCTACCAAAAGAATTCTACTAAAAATGTACAAAGATGTTGGAAAACAGGTATGCGTCTTCTTTAGAATATTTCCAAAAACTCTTTTTTTTTTTGGGGGGGGGGGGGGGTGCGTAAAGAGGGATAAATTCGAGACCCCTTCCCCCACTTTTAGCGCTAAATTTGTCGTGTAATATCTATGGGAACTGTGGTCACAGATTTTGGTGCGTAAATTGTTTCTATGTATCCGACACCTATTGATTTTGCGAAATCCCCCCCCCCCCCCCCCACACACACACACACACTTCCTTCCTTGAGACCACAAACACGTTTCCAAGCGTAACCTTACTCCAAATTATCGCAGCAAGGATAAATTTTATGTGCGGATTAATTGTTTTCGAGAATATTTTGTCATGATTACCAGTAGCATAAGTGGAATAATCTTTTTCTAAGTTTAAAATGATCAAAACTACGCTCCATAACGGTAACCGACAGATTTTTAATTTTTGCTATTACATCGATAGTATAAGATATTTTAGATCAAATCGATATATATTATTCCAGAATTCACAATAACTGAAGCAAATTAATTACATTTCACTAAATTATATTATCTATTTAAATGTTCATATAATCTACTTTAAAACTTAATAGTTTTAATTATATATTCTTATTTTATTTACTTATAAAATCTATTATTAGTTCCCCATCATACTATAGGTATGAGGAACTTAGGTAATCGTGAAAATTTTCGACCTTGGTTTTTTGACTTTTTTACCCGTTTTCAGGCGTGAGGAATCCGAAAATGACAAAATTTGTATGGTGTCTGTCTGTAGGGTGTCTGTTAGTGTGCCAGTGTGTCAGTGTGTTAGTCCGTTAGTTTGTTAGTCTGTTAACACGATATCTCACGAACAAATGATCGCAGAGAGGTCAGATCAGTTTTAAAATATTACTTTCGATACTGGCAAGAACCCTATTCTTTTGCAACATTCGAATTAAAAAACTTCGTAAGTTATGAGAAATTTACGATTTTCTTAACATGGGAGAATAGGACAAATATTCACTTAAACGTGCATTAAATGGAAACTTTTTACTGTAAAAATGTCAGACCAGTTTTAAAATATCAGGTTTGATGCCGGAATGAACATTAGTAACTATAAATGTGCTACTTTGAAAATTTCGCAAGATATTGGATATTTACGAATTTCTTAACATGGCAGTATAGGGCAAAATTTAACATAAACGTCAATTTTGAGAGATATTTTCATCGTAAAGATGTCAGACTACCTTTGAAATATTATTTAGAACACTGGCATTAATATTAATGACTATGAATTTTCCAATATAAAAATTTCGTAAGTTGGAAAATTACGAATTTCTTAACATGGCAGTATACAGCCAAATTTCACATAAACGTCAATCTTGAGGGATATTTTCATCGTAAAGATGTCAAACCACTTTCGAAATATTATATAGGATACTGGCATGAATATCATTGACTATGAATTTTCCAATTTAAAAAATTCGTAAGTTATTTGGAATTTACGATTTACTTAACATGTCAGAATAAGGCAAAATTGAGCATATTTCCATTTTGAGGATCATAAATACATTAGACAACTTCAAAATTACATTTATGATATTTGTTTGAACATGATTGAATACAAAAATTCTAATAGGAAAATTTCGTAAATCATTCGTAATTTACGATTTTATCAACATAGCGAAATTGTAAATTTTTCCTATAAATATGAATTTTGAGGATTATTGCATTGGAAATAGTAGCATGAAAACTAAACAACGGAATTGACGCCGATAAAATAAATTAATAGATTAGAATAAGATAAATATATCGAAGTGAACGGTGGATAGCCTATTAGGCGGGGATTTCTTTCTGTCACTGTATCAAGCTTTGGTCAAATTCATTTCTTTTAACATGATTATAATATGTCTCGCACTAGAAATTTCTGAGAACATAAATATGATGGGGAACTGAGCAGAGTCCACCTATGCCAACTAGTTTATATCTGTGCAGCGTACAAACGTCGCGGCAAAATAGTTTAAAACAGATTTTTGTATCTTACTACTATATGGAAAAACACATATAAATTTACATACAAATTACATAAAATGTTTAGATGATGAAAATGGGCAAAATTCCTTTCACAAGGTGTTTTTTCCCCCTGTTAAGTAATTTTTATTCATATTTACTAAGTAATATTTGATTCCAAATCTTATAGGGAGGATATTTATCTACATCTGGTAATTTTTTGTTTGCCGAAAGAGTCCCAAAATAACTTCAAGAAATAGTGGTTCATATTCGGACACTTTGTCCTAATTGGAATCTGGGTTCGATCCCCGGTCGCGCTCGTTGGCCTAGCCGTTCGGAGTTTTCCGTGGTTTCCTCCGAAACTTGCGTAAATACGGGCTAGGACCCCTTAGAAAGACCTCCACGGAAGGCACTCCCCCTCAGGCCTAGGACCCCAGTGTTGTCAATCGGCC
>CAWVNO010000747.1:0-54313 GCA_963930645.1 Salticus scenicus | reverse complement strand
CACCTTTATACAATATATATATATATGTATATGTGTTACCGTTAAAGTGTGAAATCCGTTATTTCATAGAATAACTAGGTATTCTATAGAATAACGATTACTTGATCGTTAAAGTATGAAATATTAAGTATATTATATTATGTATTCTATCATTAGTTATTCAATAGAATAACTAGTTGTTTCATAGAATAACTAGGTAAAGTATGAAATTTTTCATCTATTATATATTTTAACTAACTTGTCTAGTTATTTCATGAAATACCTAGTTATTCTATGAAATAACTTAAATATATACTTGAACGTTAACATACCGTTAAAGTGTGAAATCCGTTATTTCATAGAATGACTAGATATTTTATGATCAATTATTTATAAAATAACTTTGAAATTGTTTATTTTACACTTTAACGGTCTATCATTAGTTATTCAATAGAATAACTAGTTATTTCATAGAATAACAAGGTCAAAAGTATGAAATTTTTCATCAGTTATATACTTTAACTGACTTGCCTAGTTATTTCATGAAATACCTAGTTATTCTATGAAATAACTGAATTATACACTTTAACGGTAACATATACATAAATAGTTTCCGAGTCAGCTGTTTCCCTTGGATGTTGTATTACCATAAATTTCTAATGGTAATTTAAATAAAAATTCATTAGTAACTATCTACGATTAATTAATTGTATTACAAAATACTATCAGAAAATACTACTGGTGAAAATACTACTGGAGAAAATATTAAAAGAAAATAACAATGGTTATTCTTAAACTATAAACCATAAGTTGGCAAATAAGTACTATATATAGGTGTATGATTGTGTTTTAAAATGCTACGTATTTGCATCATAAATTCAATTTTTTTTTAGTCTTGATTCTAAGTACTACATAGTTGCCAACTTAACTTTTGGCTACCGAAAAAATTTAATATTTATTTTGTTTAATCAGTGGAATGTGACGGTTTTCACTGATATAGTAAAACAAAGAATTATGTTAAAATTTTCTGGTAGCCGAAAGCTACCATTTATACTTTTCACATGCGTTCTGAATTTTCGGCTAGAACATTTAAATATCTATTGCTATTAAACATGCTATTATTAATTTTTATAATTATATTAAATATTGCAAAGAAAAACTTACTTTGCCACCAAGTTATTGTAATAATCTGAAATAAAAAAAAATAATAATTAGTAGTAAATAGTAAAAAAAAAAAAAAAAAAAAAAAAAAAACTAAAAGCAACCAATAATAAATTCATGGCAAATATATCAAATTTTTATACTTTGAAACTGCAAAGAGAAGAAAAAGAAACTATTAATTGTAATTGGTAAATCATAAAGTGTATACAAAATCTGTAAGTAAATTTTAAAAGACGATAATAATAATAATAAACTTTTTATAATCTGATTAGAAAAAGAAGAAGATCGAATATTATTGTCTTTGTTTTTAATATAGTGAGGTCGAAAACTAATAATCTCGGATTAAACTCTTAAAATATTGACCCTATATTTACAATATAATTTTTTATCCTTATTTAAGTAGTGCAAAGGTTTATAAACTTAATTAAAAATTTTAGAGACTTCAACTTCAAGAATTAATAAAATTGAAAATTTTATACCCCCCCTCTCCCCCCACAAAAAGACTCCAAATTCAGTAAAGTGTCCCGTGTGCTAATAAAATTTGTTTAAAATTTCAGAAATGCATTATAAAAGTTCTCTAAAATACGGCAAGACTCAAAAAATGATTTTTACATTAACTTTCCTGAGCAAAAATTTTCACAGTATTTAATTTTCGAAAACTACTACAAATATTCATAAATAATTTTTATTAAAAAATATTGGTAGAAAAATGTTACATGTTGGTAGCTATGAAGAGGACTTAAACCACACTTGAATGTCTTCACATAAGTTCTCCATTGAAAGTAAGATGTTGTAGCCATCACAAAACTTCTGTATCATTCTATGTAAGAGCGATAGCTACAGGTTAACATGAATAAAAATTTAATCATAACTTCTCCAAATAAAGAATTACACATGAAGTTTAGTGCAATTTAAACCATTAGATGCTGAGATATAGCCATGTGAAAAGTTTCAGATGAGGATTAATGGCAATGCTAAATGTCATTAAATATACACCCTAATTAAGTTAGCATGCATTTTCATAATATCGTTTCGCATAACAAGTGTAGTATCTTTTACGCCATGAAAACTGAGATATAGCCTTTCAAAAAAAAAAAAAAAAAAAAAAAAGCATAATAGCACCACCTTACATGTGATATACACCAAACTTAAGTCATTAGTTTTCATAATGGACATATTGCATATTAAATTTAGTGCATATACCTCATAGGAGCTGAGATATAGCCTTCTTGTGCACAGGGAACATTGCAACGTAGCAGTGTCACCTGCCACTATATATGCACCCAAACTGATTCACCATAGTTTTTCTTAATGTATCAAATTCGGTGTGTTATTATGCTTAACTTATTAGCTAATACATATTTTTAAATTCTGTTTTCACATTCAGAAAATTTCCAATTGTTAAAATGACGCACCTTTTTTAAAAATGTATTTTTTTAATTTTTAATATTTGATTTTGAAATGACAAAACGAAAAAAATTCACATATTGAAAATTCGTATTTTGCAGCTTCAAAACTAAATATAAAAAAAATAAAAAAATAAAAAAATAATTTTTCAAAAAAGGTCCGTCAATTTAACAGCTGGGAATTTTCAGAATGTGAAAACAGAATTTAAAAATATGTATTAGTTAATAAGTTATTTGTGAAGAAAAATTTCGCATAGCTTCGGCTTCCGGCATAGCTTCGGCATTAGCTTCGGCATTAGCTTCGGCTTCCGGCGGCGGTGATTGAAGCGGGCCCTTAAGAAGCTGAGATATATACTTGCCTTGAACTAGGAAAAGCGTTGTGTAGCAACTCCACCTGTGCTGATATGCACCCAAAGTAAATTACTGTAGTGTTTTATAATAACCCGTTCTTATATAAAATTTTATGCTGTTATACACAATAGAAGTTGAGACATAGCTTTTCCGTGTGTAGGAGAAATTATAGCATACACACATAGTGGGCGATATACAACAAAAGTATATGGACACTAACTGATGTAAATGCGCAATAATCTTTTATATATATATCTTTAGATATGTATTTCTTTTGTGCGTGTGTATGTCACTGAACTCCTCCTAAACGGCTGGACTGAGTTTAATGAAATTTTTTGTGTGTCTTCAGGTGGATTCGAGAATGGTTTAGATTTACAAATGAAAGTTGTAACTTAATTAGTTCTTTCTTAATTAATTTTTAACCAACTCTTTCAACAACTTTTCCACCTAGATGGCGTGAGTTGTCGTAAACACGATGTCAGAATTTATTTAATGTTGAAATGAAAAATGAATTTTTAACCGTAAGTGTTTAAAATATTTTTTCAACGTTAATATTGTTAAAATGTTAAAATTAGTTAAACTGGTATATTCTTTTAAAAAATTCGTCAATATCCGACGGAGTTATTTTATGTTAAAATGAAAAATGAATTTTTAGGCCATTATTATTTGTGCAGATGGAAAATGTACTAAAAGTTTTCCGAAAAATTTCACGATCACAAATGTTGACGGATATCCAATATATCATCGAAGAAATCCCAATAATGGCGGACAATCTTATCATCTATGGCGGTCATCTATGTCAACAACATAGATATTGACATTGATAACCGTTGGGTGGTCCCATATTCGCCTCTGCTGAGCAAAACATTCAATGCTCATATTAATGTTCAGTTCTGCAGTTCAGTGAAGAGCATCAAATACATTTGCAAGTATGTGAATAAAGGCAGTGATATGGCTGTATTTCGAGTTGAAAATACCAATGTGAATGCTCCTCCGGTGAATAACAACGATGAAATAACACTTTACCAAATTGGCCGGTACGTCAGCTCCAATGAAGCTGTTTGGCGTATCTTTGGTTTCCCAATTCATGAACGGGATCCAGCAGTTCTTCATTTAGCCGTCCATCTTGAAAATGGCCAGCGCGTATATTTCACGAGCGAGACAGCGATTGATCGTGCTATAAATCCACCAAAAACTACACTCACCGAATTTTTTGAATTGTATAATCGTGCGGATGCTTTTGGTGCTTTTGCACGGACATTACTCTATTCAGAAGTACCACGCTATTTCACATGGGCTCCAACAAAAAAATGGATGCCCCGCAAGCAAGGCACGCCGATTGATGCATGTCCCGGTTTATTCAAATCAAACACCTTGGGACGAGTATTTACAGTCAATCCAAGGCAGACTGAGTGCTTTTATCTTCGACTGTTATTGGTTAATGTCATCGGCCCTTTGTCATTTCAAGATTTACGTAAAGTGAATGGACAACAGTATCCAACGTATAAAGATGCATGCCTTGCACTCGGCTTGCTGGAAGACGACAACCAGTGGGAGTGTATGCTTGCTGAAGTAGGACTGAACTGTACAGCAAAACAAATTCGTCTACTATTCGCTATAGTGTTGACTACATGTTTCCCGGCCCGAGCAGAGACATTATGGGATAATCACAAAGGTTCAATGACTGATGATATATTGCATGAACATCGTTCACGGTGCAATGATCTAACGATAGTATTCAGTGACGCTATGTACAATGAAGCATTGATTGCTATTGAAGATCTTTGCATTATCATTGCCAACTTACCACTCAGTCATTTCGGTATGCAATCAACAAATCGAAATGCATCTGATTTAATAAGCACTGAATTGAATCGTGAACTACAATACAATACTGTACAAATGGCAGCTATTGTTGCTCGCAATGTCCCACTAATGAATGAAGAACAAAGAACCATTTACGACCGCATCCTGCTCGCTGTTTTGGCAGGACAAGGTGGATTCTTTTTTTTTTGGGTGCACCAGGTGGAACTGGCAAAACATTCCTTATTTCGCTAATTCTCGCCGAAATACGATCAAATAATGGCATCGCATTGGCTGTTGCATCATCTGGCATTGCGGCAACTTTATTGGATGGAGGCAGAACAGCTCATTCATTATTTAAACTGCCACTAAATATTCAAAATAACCCAGACGCAGTGTGCAACATAAAAAAACAATCGTCCATGGCCACAGTGCTGAAATAGTGTAAAATTCTTATCTGGGATGAATGCACTATGGCACACAAACATTCGATTGAGGCGTCGAACAGGACATTGAAAGATATAAAAAACAACGACAAACTATTTGGCGGCACTCTGTTACTCTTTTCAGGTGATTTCAGACTAGCACTTCCCGTTATTCCGCGTTCAACATACGCTGATGAGATCAACGCGTGCTTAAAATCATCGTCATTGTGGCGTAATGTTAAAGTACAACTGAAAGTAAATTTGTGCGTTCAAAAGCTTCAAGATCCATCCGCTGAAACATTCTCAAAACAATTGTTAGATATCGGCGATGGAAAAGTTACTACAGATGAAACTGGATGCATAAAATTACCGACCGATTTCTGCACAATCATTGATTCTCAAGATGCTCTTATTGACCAGATATTTCCCGATGTACACAGACGATACACAAATCATGAGTGGCTGGCAGAAAGAGCAATTTTAGCAGCAAAAAATGTGGACATCAACGAATTGAATCTCAAGATACAACATTTGTTACCAGGAGACTTGGTGTCATGCAAATCTAATGATACAGTTTGCGATGCCACCGAAGCTGTAAATTATCCAACAAAGTTTTTAAACTCATTGGATTTACCAGGCATGCCACCGCATATTTTACAACTGAAGGTTGGATCTCCGGTTATTTTGCTTCGTAATTTGAACCCACCACGGTTGTGCAACGGCACGCGATTAGTCATAAAAAAATGAATGAAAAATGTTATCGAAGCCATCATTTTAAATGACAAATTCCGAAGTGAAAATATATTACTACTGCGAATCCCTATTATACCCACAGATGTGCCAATTCAATTTAAACGCCCTCAATTTCCAATTAGAGTGGCATTTGCAATGACTATCAATAAGTCTCAGGGCCAAACGATGTCTGTCTGTGGCTTAGATTTGAGCACATCATGTTTCTCACACGGACAATTATACGTGGCTCTCGAGTGGGCAAACCATCCAGTTTGTTTGTATTGGCGAAAGATGGGATAACAAAAAATATTGTACACTCTGTTGCATTAAGGGATTGATATTGTTTTTTAGTAATATTGTTATAAGTAGCGATATGTATATAATTTTAAAGAATCAATTTTAATAAATTAAAAAAATAAATGATTGGTGTTTTGTTATTTTTATATTCTTTCACCATTCACAGCGCTCCATACATCTTCCACTTATATACCACATCCTTACACACTTACAATAAGTTAGTTATTTTTTTCTAGCAAAATATTCTCTAGAAATAATTTATATGACAAAACAACGTTTGTCGGGTCAGCTAGTATATATATATATATATATATATATATTTGTAGAAAAACACGTCAAATAAAAAAATATATATATTTATGCATGTATGTATTATTTTATATAAAAACTCATATACCGTCGCAATCACAAAACTTTTCCTAAGTTTTCCTTTTCAAATTCATGTAGTAGAAATTATACTTTAAAACTATTATGTAATAAAATAATTTTTCATGATGGATGCAGACGATTTTTATTTCAGTGGAGATTACTAAAGCTTGAGAAAAAACAAATTTGCGATGTCTGATTAAAAGTTCTTTTTAAGGATTATTATTATTATTATTATTTTGTTAAAAAAGAATATTATTATAAATATATTAAAACTTATGAAAAGAATAATATATATGTATATATATATGAACCTCTCATCGTGCACAATTATCAAAATTTTGTCTTATACTGCTATATTAAAAATTATATAACAAAATATATAGAGGCGCTACCTAAGTGGGATATCAAAAATGTAATTAGCAACTATTTAAGTCATGGTCCAACAAAGCATTCAGTTTATTAAATATGATGGGCTGCCATACCTCTCAGTTGCGTACAGTTATAGTGTCTACATTTAATTATTTTTTAATTCAAGGCTGTTACTAATTTTCATTTAAACTTGCTAGTATTAATAATTTTTTTTACAGTGGCAACTTAATACGAACTGCAAAATACCAAATTTGAATTTCCTGCAGTTATTTATAGTTAATAAGTTATACTGAAAATAAATATATATACAGATAAACCGTGAAAAATTGGACTTTCGTATTTAGAGAAACTTAAAACGTGATATTATATATATATATATGTGTGTGTGTGTGTTTTCCGCTTGTCTCCTTCCTTCCTTTCTTGGGTTGTTTTTAGGTTGATTTCTTTAGAAATCGACCTATTGCAATCACTTCGTTTATCTATATATCTATCTATATCTATCTATCTATCTATAATGAAAATTTTGTCATCACGATAACTCCCGAAATAATACTACAAATCGAACCAAATTTGAACAGTGAACTGATCTTATAAATATCTTGGATGAGTTCGTTAACCAAGTTGCTCCGACTTTTTGTTTTCAAGTGGCAGCCACTTGAAAATTTCAAACCCACAATGTAAAAAGCAGATTTAAAGCAAGATTTGCTTGAATTGTGATGTAAATACAAGCCACATAAAGGTCTCAAAGAAGTTTATTAAAGAAGTTTATTCGTTATTTTTAATAAAGTGGCAGATATTTTAAGTTAAGTGGGGCCACTTGAAATCAGGCTACCACTTGAAAATTTAAAATCACTATAACTTCCGAAATAATACTCCAAATCGAACCAAATTTGGACAGTGTCTTAACTTATTTTATAAATATCTTAGATGAATTTCTTAACCAAGTTGCTCCGCCATTTTGTTTTCAAGTGGAGACCACTTGAAAATTTCAAATTAAAATTGTAAAAAGCGTATTCCGATTTTTTTTTAATTTGATGTATACATAGTTTATACAAGACTCTCAAAGAACTTTATTAATGAACTTTATCCGCCATTTTTAATAAAGTGGCGGAAATCTTAAGTTAAGCGGGACCACTTGAAATCAGGCTACCACTTAAAAATTTAAAACCATTATAACTTCCGAAATAATACTCCAAATGGAACCAAATTTGAACAGTGTGTTAACTTATCTTATAAATATCTTAGATGAGTTTGTTAACCAAGTTGCTCTGCCATTTTGATTTCAAGTGGAGACCACTTGAAAATGTAAATTGTAAAAATCGTATTCCGAATTTGTTTCAATTTTGATATAAATACAGACCACATAAGGATCTCAATGAAGTTAATTAATGAACTATATCCGCCATTTTTAATAAAGTGGCAGATATCTTAAGTTGAGCAGTGCCACTTGAAATCAGGCTACCACTTGAAAATTTAAAATCATAATAACTTCTGAAATAATACAAGTGGAGACCACTTGAAAATTTCAATTCAAATTGTAAAAAGCGTATTCAAAATTTGTTTGAATTTTGATGTATACATAGTTTCCAAAAGTGTCTCAATGAACTTTATCCACCATTTTTAATAAAGTGGCGGATATCTTCAGTTAAGCGGAGCCACTTGAAATCAGGCTACCACTTGAAAATTTAAAATCATAATAACTTCTGAAATAATACTCCAAATCGAACCAAATTTGGACAGCGAACTTATAAATATTTTGGATGAGTTTACGAATCACGTTGCTCTTTCATTTTGTTTTCAAGTGGAGACTATTTGAAATTTTCAAATTCACATTGAAAAAGCGTATTCCGAATTTGTTTGAATTTTGATGTATACATAGACCATATAAGGGTCTCAACCAAGTTTATTTTAACAGCCATTTTTTGGAAAGTACCGGATATCATATACTAAGCGGGCCACTTGAAATCAGGCTTCCACTTGAAAACTTAAAATCACGATAACTTCTGAAATAATACTCCAAATCGAAGCAAATTTGGACAGTGATATTATCATATAATTATCTTGAATGTGTTCACTGGGCAGCTTGTCCCGACATCTTGTTTCTAAGTTACAGCCACTTGAAATCACACTGCTACTTGAAAATATGCCATCATGATAACTTTTAAAATATTAAACTGATTCAAATAAAAGTTGGATAGTGAACTTATGGTTCAAATATCTAGGATAAGTTCACTTGGTGACTTAATCCGCAATTTTATTTCCAAGTGGCGGTCACTTGAAAATTTGTCATTATGGTAACTTTAGTAATACTGAATCAATTCGCATCAAATTTGGGTAGTGGATTTATCATTCAAATATCTCAGATAAGTTTGCTGGGCATCTCACTACGCTTTTTTTTTCTAAGTGGTGCCACCTGAAAATTTTTTAGGACGATAATTTTTGAAATATTGATTTAATTTAAACTAGAACTAGCCAATGAACTTATCATACAAATATATTGGATGATTTCGCTGGGCAAGTTGTTTTGCAATTTTGTTTCCAAGTCGCAGCCACTTATACTGCCACTTGAAAATTTACCATAATGATAACTTTTGAAACACGGCACTGATTTAAACCACGGACAATGAACCTATGCCTCAAATATCTTGGATGTGTTTGCTGGGCAACTTGTTCCACTGTATTGTTTCCAAGTGGCGGCCATTTGAAAATTTATTATCACGGTAACTTTTGAAATACTTAATTAATTCAACTCAAAGTTGAAAAATGGATTTATCATTCAAACAACAAAAATCTAAAAATTTCACGTAACTCGTGAACCAATCTAGCGTCCATCTTTGGTATATCGAAAATAAGTATTTTCTCGCCAATAGTCGCCAAAAAAGTCGCCATGAGGGAAAAGTCGCCAAATTTGGCGCCAAATCCATTACCTGCCTTATTGGATCTTTCTAATGCGTTTTTAAGGATAAATTATGCTATTTTAATGCTAAAACAAACTAGAAATGCAGAAAACTAATATTTTATCAACAACTTAAGCCTCTTTTAAACAATTTCTACAAAAAAAAAAAAAAAAAAGATTTTCAAGTTTTCAACGATATCTTAGATGAGCAACTTTCCCTGCCATTTTGATCCAAGTGGCAGCCACTTAATTTTTCAACACGATGACTTTTGAGAATTTGAATTAATCCGAACTACATGTGTACAGTTGACTTATCTCACAAATGCATTTGATATATTTGTCAACTTAACCCACCATTTGGTTTCCAAGCACTGGCCACTTGAAAATTTAATATTCACATAAAAGGGTATTTATGAACCGATTTGCTTAAAACTCCATATGTGCATAACCTACATCAATATTTCTACCAAGTCCATTAATAATTTGTAGCCGCCATTTTTAAACAAAATGACGGCTACTTGATATGAAAAAAGAAATCAACCTACCCTTCCGAATAAACCGGAAGGACTTTTTTTTTTTTTTTTTTTTTTCCATGGATTTCGATTTAGTTTGAGTTTTTGTGTTGGGATTAGGTTGAGTTGGTTTGTTGTATCGTTTGTTTTGCGGGCTGTTAAAAATTAAATTTGGTTTCTTTAAATATATGTATTTCATCCCCTGATGATTTTTTTTTCACCTTTCTGAGCTTCTCCTGCATAGAGAATTTGTTCATTTTTATTGGTCTTTGTGGTTTTGGTGATCTTGTATCTGTTGCTTGGCTTCTAATGCGCTTAAATGGGTCATTATTGTTCATTACAGGGTTCTCTTTTTTCACCTTGAAATATTGTCCTACAGTCAACCTTCTTTTCATCAGAGTCTAATTACACGGTCCTATTTCAATTTTCAACAGGTATTGTTGTACGGTGGATTGGCGTCAGTGCTATTGTTGAACTTGATAATTGAACCAATTTGGGGAAATCTTGTTGCTTTGTTTGGCGTGTGTATGTCTCTTTGGTGAATTGTTTGACTAACTATTCTTCGTTCTCATTCTTTGCTTCTACTATCAAAAGGATTATATATATCTGTATATATATATAAAAGTTGAGGTGTGTGTCCCTATATTTCACTTTGCAGCTAAAACTACATATCGTAGACGAATAGTGTTTGTATGTAGCAATATGTACAAGGCTCCCATCGTGCACTATGGTGGTTGCAAGTCGATACCTCTAAGGGTGTTGCAGATACAGGGGTTGAAAGATGTGAACTCTAAAAATGTGTGATTATCATTGGTCGGAAATGATCTGGATCGTTCTAGAAATTTCTGGAATGATCTAGAAAGTCTTAAAATTTGAGCCAACTAAGAATGTTCTAGAAAATTCTAAATTGATCTAGAACATTCTAGAATGATCAAGAAAGTTCTAGAATGATCTAGAACATTCTAAAATGATCAAAAAAGCTCTAAAGTATATACAAATGTTGTAGACGATAAAAAATATTTTTATTGATCGGAAATGATCTGGATCGTTCTAGAAATTTCTGGAATGATCTAGAAAGTCTTAAAATTTGAGCCAACCAAGAATGTTCTAGAAAATTCTAAATTGATCTAGAACATTCTAGAATGATTAAGAAAGCTCTGGAATGATCTAGAATATTCTAAAATGATCGAAAAAGCTCCAAAGTATATACTAATGTTTTAGACGATCAAAAATATTTTAGAAATTTCTGGAAATCTCTAAAATGTATGCCAATATTTTAATTATTCGAAATTATTCTGGATCATTCTCGATACTTTTCAAATTTTCTAAAAAATTCAAAAGTTGAAATTTGTAGAACAATCCTGAAAATTTAGTAATTAGTGGGGATAATTTTCGCGACTATATAAGACGAAAAGTCAAGCCCGTGCTTTAGTCGATTTTTTACAAGAATTGCGTAACAAAAGAAAACTTATAAGTAGTGTGATTGTAAATAACAGTGAGTAATAATTTTTACAGTGAAGAATTAAATCTTATTAAGTTTAGTGTTCTTTTTTAGTGCAGTGTGAAAAATATCACTAACGATGCCAAAACGTAAGAGCGTATTCTCGCGTTCTCGAATTGTATCGAAGAGGCAAAAGATGTCGCGAAGAAATGAAACCACGGAAGAAAGAGAACAGCGTCTATCATTACTTCGGGAAAATTATTATCTCAGGCGAAATAACCAGACTGAAGAGCAGTTTAATGATTCTAGAGAGACAGATAAAATCAGAAAAAGATTACAAAGAAAAAGAGAAACAAATGAACAGACAGATGCTAGAAGAATACAAAATACAATAAAAATGCGTAATCTTCGACTAAATGATCAAATGGAAGCTCAAGCGTCAGGAACAACCGTAAATGCTATTCGTGAAAAACGTCGGGGAGGATATAGTCTTGAATATGAAGCGTTTTATTATAATCCCACTAGAAATTATAATCAACATCCAAGTGTAGTAATCGGTAAAATGAATGTAGTTTGTAAATTTTGTAAAGCTAAAAAATTCAAAGGAGAAACACCGAGTACATGCTGTTCGAATGGTAAAATTAAATTACCAGACTTGAAATCTCTGCCACCGGAATTCCTAGAATTTATGAAAGGAGAAACACATAATTCTAAAGAATTTTTAAAAAATATTAGGCGTTACAATGCATGCTTTCAAATGACTTCATTTGGAGCAACTGCAGTAATCGAAGAACCAGGATTCAATCCAGTGTTTAAAATACAGGGACAAGTATATCATAAAATTGGATCATTATTGTCTTTCCCAAATGATACTCCGAAATTTTTACAAGTTTATTTTGTAGGAAATGAAGAACACGAACTGGACCAAAGGCTTTCAACTTTTACAGGATTACATCGAGATATAATTCTTTATTTACAGCGCTTTCTTCATAAAAATAATGAATTAATAAAGATATTTAAAACAGCAATGGAAAAAATGGTTTCAGATAGTTATAAAATAATCATTCGAGCAGATAAAAGGCCAATTGGTGAGCACGAAAGACGATTTAATGCACCTCAAGTAAATGAAATAGCTGTAGTCATGGTGGACAGTGAAAGTAGCTATAGAGACATTGTGGTACAACGAAGAAGTAATAAGTTGGAACGTATCGCTGAAACTCATCACATGTATGACGCCTTGCAGTATCCATTAATATTTTGTCACGGTGAAGATGGTTACCATTTTAATATTTATCATATTAATCCAGAAACAGATAGACCAACAAACAAAAAAGTTTCTTCTAAGGAATTTTATGCATATCGGATAATGGAGAGAGAAAATAAATACAATCATATACTCAACTGTCGGCAGTTGTATTTACAGTTTATTGTTGATATGCAAGCAAAAATTGAAGCAGAGAGACTGTTATTTATCCGCCAAAATCAAAATAAATTACGATCGGATGAATATATTCATTTACGGGATGCAGTAGCCAATGATGGAGATATAGAAAATTTGGGACGATTAGTAATTTTGCCCTCTACGTTCACTGGTAGCCCTAGGCATATGCTTGAATATGCACAAGACGCAATGACGTATGTAAGGAAATATGGTCGTCCTGATTTATTTATAACGTTTACGTGTAATTCTTCATGGAAAGAAATTCAAGATGAATTACAGTATGGACAAAAGCCACATGACAGACATGATATAATTGCGCGCGTGTTTAAACAGAAACAAGTAAAATTTATTAATACTATTGTGAAGAGTTCTATTTTTGGAAATGTTATCAGTTGGATGTTCTCCATTGAGTGGCAAAAAAGAGGATTGCCACACTCACACAATTTAATTTGGCTGAAAGAAAAAATTCACTCAAATCAGATCGATGACGTTATCAAAGCAGAATTTCCAAATCCGGATGAAGATCCTGTTCTGTATAGAATAATCGTGAAAGACATGATACATGGGCCTTGCGGAACGCTTAATGTGCAATCACCCTGTATGAAAGATAATAAATGTTCAAAACGATATCCAAGATCATTTTTGAGTGAGACGCAAACAGGAGATGATGCATACCCGAAATATCGACGTCGACCACCGAGTGAAGGAGGATTTACAGCAAAAATCAGAGTACGAGGCGAAGAAATTGAAATTGATAATCGATGGGTTGTCCCTTATAATCCTTTATTATCAAAAATGTTTGATGCTCATATTAATGTAGAATATTGCAGTTCTGTCAAGTCAATTAAGTATGTGTGTAAATATATTAACAAAGGAAGCGATATGGCTGTTTTTGGAATTACTGATGAAAATCGAAACGATGAAATTTTAAGATATCAAATGGGACGGTATATAAATAGTAACGAAGCAGTTTGGCGTATATTAGGGTTTTCGATTCATGACAGAGATCCAGCTGTTTTTCACTTAGCAGTTCACCTTGAAAATGGACAACGAGTATATTTTACTAATCAAACAGCACAAAAAGTTGCAAACCAACCTGTTAATACAACCTTGACGGCATTTTTCGAATTGTGTCTCAATGATGCCTTTGCTAAGACTCGTTTTTATGGAGATATTCCCAGTTATTACACGTGGGACTCATCACGAAGAGTATTTAATCGACGAAAGAGAGGAGTTCCGGTTGAAGGATTTGAGGGTGTATTTAAAGATAATGCTGTCGGTCGAGTATATACGGTACACCCAAAAAATGCTGAGTGCTTTTATTTACGTTTACTACTCCATGAAGTACGTGGACCAACTTCCTTTGAAGATCTTCGAACGGTAGATGGTTACATTTGCGAGACATATCGTGAAGCCTGTCAGCGTCGTGGCTTATTAGAAAATGACAATCAATGGGAACAGGCAATGAAAGAGGCTGCAGAAACAGCAACAGCAAATCAATTACGTGAACTCTTTGCTATAATTATAACAACATGTAATCCTTCAAATCCGAATAGACTATGGATGAAATATCGTGATAGTATGAGTGATGATATTCTAGCAAGAGTGCGTAGAGACAATCAAGATATGAATATTGGTTTCAACGATAATATTTATAATGAAGCTTTAATAATTTTAGAAGATCGATGTTTCGCAATGTGCAATCAAAATTTAGTTGCTCTTGGGGTGCAATCTCCTGAAAGAGGCGGATCAAGCGTGTTTAATTCAGAATTAACAAAAGAACTTAATTATAATGTAGAAGAATTGCAACGTTATATCAATGAAAATAAACCAAAATTAACACAAACTCAACGAATAGTATACAACACAATAATAAGTCTTATTGACACAAGTACAGGAGGGATTATCTTTTTAGATGCACCAGGAGGTACAGGCAAAACTTTCCTTATCAATTTAATCCTAGCTACAATCCGAGTAAAAAATGAAATCGCATTAGCATTGGCATCTTCTGGAATCGCCGCGACATCAATGGAAGGTGGAAAAACAGCCCATTCTGCATTTAATTTGCCATTAAATGTAGCTGATCAAGAATTCCCAGTCTGTAATGTCACAAAATCTTCTGTACGTGGCCAAATTTTAATACGGTGCAAAATTATAATATGGGATGAGTGCACAATGGCTCATCGAAAATCACTTGAAGCACTGGATAGAACACTACAAGATCTTCGGAAGAATACAAAACTAATGGGCGGAGTTTTATTGCTACTATCTGGAGATTTCCGACAAACATTACCAGTTATACCAAAATCAACACCAGCTGACGAAATAAATGCGTGTTTAAAACGATCAATTTTTTGGAATAATGTTGAAAAGTTATCACTAACCGAAAATATGCGAGCACTAATAACTGGAGATCCAAAAGCACAAGAGTTTGCCGACAATCTTCTGAAAATTGGAAATGGCACCTACCCACTAGATCTACAGTCTGGTAAAATAATTTTATCAGAAGAGTTGTGTCATGTAGTAGATACCGAAGAACAACTTATAGAAAAAATTTATCCATCAATAGAACAAAATTACTTGAATAAAACATGGTTGTATGAACGAGCAATTTTGGCTACAAAAAATAGTGTAGTAAAACAAATAAATGAAAGAGTACAGGATATGATACCGGGAGAGGAAAAAATCTATAAATCAATAGATTCAATGATGAATCAAGATGAAAATTTGAACTTTCCGATAGAGTTCTTAAATTCATTAGAGCCACCTGGTATGCCTTCTCATGAATTGAAGCTAAAAGTTGGATCACCAGTCATATTAATGCGAAATCTTAATGCGCCAAAATTATGCAATGGTACAAGATTATGTGTAAAACAAATTTTGAACAACATCATTGAGGCAGAAATTCTAACTGGCAAAGAAAAAGAAAACTTGGTTTTTATACCAAGAATTCCATTAATTGCGAATGACTTACCATTTTGTTTTAAAAGATTACAATTTCCACTAAGATTAGCTTATAGTATAACTATCAATAAGGCCCAAGGTCAGACGTTCCGATTTTGTGGGGTTAATTTAAAAGAATCCTGTTTTTCACATGGCCAACTCTATGTAGCTTTTTCACGCGTGGGACAGAAAGATAATTTATTTGTTTATGCACCAGAACACAAAACAGTAAACGTAGTGTATAAGAATGTATTTCAGTAGAAATGTTTAGTATATAAATTGATTTAAGATAATTTAAGATATTAATGTATACTTAGTCATAAGATATTTATGTATAATTTATGTATAAACAAAAAAAAATCAATAAATTAATCAATTAAAAAAAAAATGTGTCTTTTATATAACAAATTGTCAAGTAAGTATTGATGGATTATTAATAACAAATAACTGTGCTATTAAAAATGACCCAGCGAAGCGGGTATTCACAGCTAGTATATATATATATATATATATATATATATATAACAGAGTTGAAAATGGAACTTCAAAGTGTACTTCGTTTACCGTATGGGTATGAAAAATTCCTGAGCAGTGTTCGTCGACATAGTAAAATGTAGCAAAGCATTTCCATCAGTTGCATTCCATAAAGAAGAACGTTTAGCTTAATTTTGAATTGCCCTGTATATTTTCTGTAAACTATACTTACAAGAAATTGTGTACTTACTTTTAGTTTTTTATGAAAACCACCTTACACAAAACAAAATACACTTTCAGCGATTTCAAAATATAGCTCTAATATATCCAAATGCTTTGGGTAGCCCTGTAAATGAATAATGATTGATTTCCATACCACAATCTAAACAAAGCATGCTTTCATGCATATATGAAAAAAAAATGTTAATGCCATTTTGTTCCGGGCAATATGTTAATGCAATTTTGTTTCAACCTATATATGTTATACTGTATTTAATGAGAATTTCCTTCATAGACGCAATGAATTTTAATTCCCTTGGATGGCCCTGTACACGAACCATCCCTAACAGCACACTTTCTCCAAATAATAGCCTCAGGATATCCTACGGATGAAAAGACATCCCGTGGACATCTTCAGGATGTATTATGGACGAGTGTGTTGTTAGGGATTTGTTTGATCTCAACAAAAAATTTAGAGTAAGAACACTTTATTGCATTGATTTAGAATACTGAGTTCGGAATTTCTGCTACTATTTTTACTTGAGAAATGCTGATAACACACACACAGACCAACCGCTAAAAACATGATTTTCAGATGCAGGGGACCTCAAAACATGTAAATGTAACGAAAGCCCAATTTCGAAAATTTGACCCAAAAATAATACTTTCTCTTACCATATATATGGGTAAGAGAAAGTAACTAATGTGTTGAAAGTTTTTTATTATTTTTTTATTTTTTATAATTCGGGAATTTTTTTTACGAAGGACTTCCTTTTGGGGGAAAATGCGATCTTAACATTTTTTTAAACATTTTTTTATTACAATTTTAATATAAAATGATTCAGTATGTTATTTAATTATTATTATCTATATAATATTTCTCTAACGTGGACCAGTTGCGATTATATTTTGTAGAAACGATACGATAGTGACAATAAAATATGCGAGGATTAAAAAATAAATAAAAATAAAAATAAAATACCTAAGCAATATTTAAACACGCGGACTCAGTTCAGTGATCTAATAATAATAATAGTAATAATAATAATAATAATAATAAAATGACGACATTTGTCTGATGAGATAATTTTATAGAAAATTTATTTTTAAAATTTACATCTTTACAATCTTTGCAAGCGTCGTTTTAAACCTATAGCAATACTTTAAAGATACAAACAAAATATGAACTTTTGTGTCATAAATTGGTTGAAAAATGCAACCGTAAGAAATACAGTCAAAATAGGTTCTACATGTTTTTGTTTTTCTTTTAACAAAAAATTATGCCAGATTGAATAAATTAAAAAATAAAATGAAAGGAGGTACACCAACATGGAGGTAAAAATTTAAAAGTCGCCATATGGGTCCTGTACTAAAGCTGTCCTGCCTGGGGAAGAAGGAAAACTGGGTCATCAAACACGAATTTTATTTTGAAATTTTTCTTTGACTATCATTCTGGGTTGACTATCATTAGCAATTCCCCCCCCCCCCCTCCAAAAAAAAAAACATAATTTGGCTTCTGATGAATTAAAATTTATATTGGGTGGTGAAATTGGTATAAGACTTCATGACATAAGACTTAAGTTTCATATTTTAAAAGTAAATAAAAAAGAAAAGAAAAGAAAAAATATGAATTAAAATTTATATTGGGTGGGGAAATTGGTATATTACTTCAAGACATAAAACATATGTCTTATATTTTTAAGGTAAATTAAAAAAAAAAAAAAAAAAAGAAAAAAAAGAAAAGAAAAAGAAAAGAAAAGAAATAATATTATAGTTTTAAAAAATTAAAGGACACGCTTTTATAGAAATGTGAACTAAAAAGCATAAAATATCTATTTTAGTATTAAAATGCAGGGTAAAAGAAAATCGTGTGAGTGACACACCATAATATTTACATACATTTAAATCTTTAATTAAAATAATTTAGAATTAAACAAAAACCATTTTTTAAAAATCACCCCTGACTGGGTTCGAATGCTAGACCTTTAGGTTCGTAGCGCGGCTCTTTACCTCACAGCCACGGTGTACACGTACGGAAAGTCTATTTTTACAATATAGATTTTTTGTTTGCTCCCAGAGAGGTTACAAACATACAAACAAACATACATACATACAGGTGAAGCTAATACACTGTAAAAAAAAAACTGTCGAAAAAACGGAAAAAAATTGTCAGCCAGGACGCCAATCATAACCCGTTTTCTTCACAGAAAAAAAGCGTTTTAAAAAAAAATTGGGAAAATCTGTAAATATTTCCGTAAATACTTCTGTTAAAGTAACGTAATTCTTCTATTAAAACAATGTAATTCGTCTGTAAGTTCAACGAAATTTGACTGTTTAAAAAAACAGAAAACTCATTTTTAAAACATTTTTTTCCTGTGATGTAAACAGATCTCTTTTTTTTTTTTTAAACAGTGACATTCTGTTATATTTGCAGAAAAAAATGTTACTATAACAGAATTATTTTAAATTTTTTGCAGAGAAAACATGTATTTTTTACAGAAAAAAAAAGAGAGATTTTTCGTAAACTTACAGAGTATTTCTGCTAAAATAACAGCTCTTTCCTACAAACATAACAGAATTTCACTATTTAAAAAAAAAAAGAAATCTGTTTGCATCACAGAAAAAACTGTTTGTAAAAATGAGTCATATTCTGTAATTTTACAGAGAAATCATGTATTTTTTACATAAATAAATATAGATTTTTTTCCGTACATTTACAGAATATATTCATTAGTTTAACTGTTGTTATCTGTAAACATAACGTATAATAACAATTGTTTAAAAACAGAAAACCAGTTTTAAAAATAGTTTTTATCTGTGAAGAATACAATTTTTTACTGGCATCCTGGCTGACAGTTTTTTTTTTTTTTTTTTGGTGTATGTGAGCAAAGGTTATGCAATCTTTTTAGGTCAACAAGCTGGCCTAAGTGGTATTTTTCAATAAAACCCACTTGAAAAAACTCAAGTGTTTTTTATCAAAATCCTTATTTTAAAATCCACTTTTTATCTAACTTAAGCTGCTATCACACGTACTCTCATGCGATCAGCAGTATCAGATACTTTCTCACCTGAAACAGGTTTTTCGAGAGACAAACAGTCGAAAACGCATTGTGTGATAAGTTTCCCTTTCCTACCTTTGTCAATGACGAACTTATGACTGACTAAATCTCCTACGCTAGATGTTAGCTCGTATTCAACCAATCGGAGTGTGAGAAAATCAGAGTGTGTTTAAAACATGAAATAGTGAGCAATTAGTAGCCAATTGTTAATGCCTTTTTGAATTCATTTTAGTCTTCAAAATAACCCTATTACCTGATGCTCGATTATTCGGAGAGGTATTAGCGTAAAGTTCAGAGGGTAGGATCTTCTGTGTGATAGCTGCTTTACAATAAACATATAAATATACACCCATAAACATATAAATATAGCATCATTATGACCACCCTGTTAATAACATGTAGGATCACCTTTAGCCTTCAAAACTGCCAGCACCCAAGTGTAGGATTGACTCTACAAGGTGCTGATAGATAGTCTGATGTATCTGGTATCAAGCGTGCATCAACTGGTCCTGCAATTCCTGCACATTGCAAGGGGGTAGTGTGACAGCACGAATTAGGTTTTCCAGGTGGGACCACAAATGCTCTATTGGATTAATGTCAGGTGAATTTGGAGGCCAAGACATGAGTTGAAAGTCACTAGAATGTACCTCGAACCACTCCATGACGATTTGACCCTTATGACATTGTGCATTATCCTGTTGGTAAACACCATCCCCTGCCGGAAATACTGTTGTCATGAATAGGTGAATCTGGTCTGCAATCATGTTCATGTAGTGCACAGACACCAGGGATTGTTCTATGCTGATTATGGGTCCTAATGTGCTCCATGAAAACATTGCTCACACCATAATGCCCCTGCCACCGGTTTATCTCCGTCCATCTGTGCATCCGGAAGTGAGGGTTTCCTTTGGAAATTGGCGTATTCGCACACAATGTGATGGACCAGAAAACGAGATTCGTCAGACTATGCGACTTTCATCCATTCTTCTAATGTCCAATTCCGATGTTTCTTGGCCCATTGCAGACGCAACTGGCGATGACGTTCCGTCAGTGCAGGGACATAAGTAGGCCCATACACAGCAATGTACGCTGCACAATGTGTTGTGAAACACTGTCTGGGTCGCCACTGTTGTAACTGGTGGTGATTTCGGCTGTTGTAGCTCTTCGGTTATAGCGAACAATACATAACAATATCTGCTCTCCTCTGGAATCAATGCATCATGGGCAACACACTGCTGGCCAGCGACTTGTCATTTCACCATCCATACACCACTTTTGATATGTGTTCACAACAACTGAACATGAACAGCCCACTAAACGTACCGTTTACGATTTTGATATTCCCAGTCGCTGAGCCATAATGATTTGACCTTTATCGAAGTCTTATAAATCAACTGCTTTTCTCATTATGTTGCTAATCGCACTATATTTGAAAAGACAATGCATAGCCGCTTTATATACTCCAACATCAGCTGTACACGCGCAGTAGTTCTGTTCCTGGGTGAGCCCATTATTACAGATGGAAGGTGGTCATAATGTAATGACTCTTCGGTGTATAACAAATATTATATACATTATTAGAACATGAATAAAGAATTTTGAGAAATATTGGAGGTTCTCAAACTACTCTGTAGAAAAAAAAAAATCCGGAAAAATCCCCCATGGAAAAAAATTATAATTATCTTATTATATCAGAGTAAACATAGAACACAGTAAACAGAGAACATCAGAGTAAAAAAATTATATGTATAAAAGCAAAAGAAGAGTTGTTTGTTTATATAATAAAAACTGTGGAACTCAGGGAATGTAAAATATAAATAAAAATCAATTTTAAAAAATAATTCTGTAAACTTTAACACTGCAACACTGTTAAGTAATGTAGAGGGACAATAATTAAAACTATTTTATGAGAATCTATTGACTATGAAACATTTAATAAAACAACACTAAATAATTATTAAAATCCAGATTTTTGTTGTAAAGGGCATATAAACAGAATTTTAGAATATTTAAATAACAGTTATTAATTATAAAAAGACTTTATATTTGGACTCTGTATTTGGATATATATTAGTAATGAACATACTATATTATATAGTACATTAACATAGTATGTTAGTACTAAATTATACAACATTATATTTTTATCGTTTATGTTACAAAAATTTGGTGCATAGTAGTAAATATTATGCAATATTATATTTTTATCATTTATGGTAAAAAAGTCCAGTGCATTAACATGTGCAGGATTTAAAATGGAAAAATATTTAAAATAAGAAAAATGTGAAGAAAAAAAATGTGAAAATTTTACCTAGTAGTCATGCAATTACTATTGTGTTCCTTAGCAAATAGGCACTACATTTAAAATTTCTTCCACATGATTTTTTTTTTTTTTTTTAATATATATTCTTTATGTGACAGGGAAAAAATGGGAGTACGCTTTTTTTAATTGGGTTAATTATACATGCACTCTTATAATTTTTTTCCCCTTTTTTAGTGGCATACTGCTAAAAATGTACAAAGCCCATAAGCTAAATTTTTTAAAAAATTAATTAGCTGTAGTTTATGCCTAAAAAGTTTCACAACTAAGTTTTATAACAACTAAGCAAAATGAAGTCAAACTCAAACTAAAGTGCATCTCGAAATCCCACAGGCAGGTGATTCTTATCAAATAAGTAAAAAAAAATGAAGAGAAAGGAGATCCCAAAGAAAATAAATAATAAGCATATGAAAATTAAAATATTAGTGTATTATAGCAAAGAAATTTAGTACAGTTTCGTAGAATTTTTCTAAAAATATTAAAAACACAAATTCTTTCTCAAAAATAGAGACATTTTATGCTATTTGGTATTTAAATTCAAATTTTGGATCTATTCCTTTGAATTATCTTGCAAATCTTATTAGGCAAGCTTAGAATTAGAGTTTGAAGAATGCATGGCTGAATTAGCACCATCACTCTGCTCTCTTATTATTTTAATTTCTGACAAAAACTTTATCTATTATTTAAAAAACAAACAGACAAAAACTTTTTTCTTACAGCCACACATTCTCCAACTTCTCGCCCTGAACATGTCTGATAAGAGTTTTAAGATAATTAAAAGATACTGATCCAAAATTTGAATTTAAATACCAAATACTCGAAAAGTTTTCATAATTTTGAGACAGCATTTTTTTTTTTTTTAATTCTGTAAAACTTATACTATATTTCTTTGTTATAATACACTTATATACAGATTCCATATACTTATTTATTTATTTTTTTCATGATTATTGCTTCAAGCTTTTTTAATTCTTACTACTAAAAAATCACCTGTCTCGATAATTTTCAGATGCACTGTATGCCAAAACATATTTACACTTAAACCCCAGAAGCAGAACTTCCTGTATTTATCTGAAGCAAAACAAAATTTGTCTGCAATCCAACATGCCAAAATATATATATATATTACTACATTTTATCAGCAATATATTAAGAATTTAAAGGCAAAAGAAAAAAAAAAAAAAAAAAACCAAGCAATTAAAATTAAGATATTTATTCAAATTCGTAAATACAAAATTTTTATTCAAATAAAATATATTGATTAACCTATGAATATTAACATCTGAATACATAAATTCACATTGGGAAAAAAAAAAAAATCAATTTGCATATAAGTTTACATCAACATAGTACATCAAGTCACATAAAATACAAATTATCAACACAATCAATTATCCATTCTGATACAGATTTCTTCAAATTCAAAATTTTAGAGTTTATAAAGTCTTTCTTTTTTAGTTCTGGATTTACTTTCGACCCTCGATTTGGGTTTATTCCTAGAAAACACCTGTAAATAAATATTTTTTTACTTTAGCAAGTTAAATAAGAATAACATATTAAATTTTTCCTATGTGAATAAATAAATCTATTTTAAACAATAAATCTGTATGCACCATTACATTGAAATAACATTCTCAAATTTGATGTCCGATATTGATGTCTTGGATGCTTTAGAAAAAAACTAAAATGATTACACTTACTGCAATGCTACTCTCATATGAACTTAAATCACTCAAACTCAGTTTGGTAGTATATTTAATGATAAAGGGCAAAACTGGAAAAATTCTTTAGAAGGCCAGTGGCCAGTATATCAATTTCATCAGTAACCACTTTGTTAATAGCTATTTTTTATATCATGAGAGTAGCAATTTTATTATAAAACACTTTTTAAAATAATTTTATTTCAATAGAATTAAAGTATTTCCTCTTTAAAAGTATAGATACAAAAACTTTAGATGACCTACATTACATAGCTGCCAACTTTGCAGCTTTAAAAATAGGAAGATTTCTACGCCACAGAAAGCAAATAGGAATTTAATATATATATATATAGAGAGAGAGAGAGATGTGAGGTGAGAATATTCTCTGAAGCTCCAAATTCAGAGAATCGAGAATATTCTTAAATACTTATTCCATGACAGAAAGCAATCAGTAGCAAATAACAATTATTCATATTAAAATACAAATTTACATTTTTTTAACACCTATAGATTTGCATTTGTAACAAAACCATCACTAAAATTTGACATTTAAAGAGAGTATTCTTTTCATAAAGATTTTCTAAAAAATTAAGAACGTGTTATACCTCTAAAGAATGTGTTATACCTCAGACATTTCAGTTTAAGTTTTGTGCCAAAAGTTAATGAGGCACCAATAAAAAATTGTAGAAAACTGAAAGTGTTTGGCATCACCCTGTAAAAAGTAAGGCTTGAAATGCAATCTGGCTGTAGCATGTGATTACGGGGCTCTTCTTTATAAGCTGTATAATTTTTTATGTCTCTACCACATGCAATCAGGGAGATATAAATGTTTTAAAAAATTGCAAAAATTTTTTGTTTTACTTTTTTAGCTATAACATGCAAGGTATTAAACCTAGCGCAAAGCTATTTTCAGGAAACCCAACATACAATATTAGACACAGCATACTGCTGCAATCAAATTGAAGAAATATTAAAAATCTAATAAAATATCAAAGTATTTACTAAATAATTTTTAACTGCACATGTGTAAGATTTAGCAAAATTTTATTTGCATAATTTAATAGAAAAATGTATTGAGCTACTTACATAAAAACTCAACATGCTCCGTTTGGGGCTACTGCGCCGCTGTCATTGCATACGTCATAATTCGTAGATATTTCGATCAATTCACGGTACATCGCATAATTATAATTTTCATAATCGGCAATTTTAGTGGTTTTGTCAAAGTCTATTTTAATATTTTGTTTATTATGTGTTTTGGCCAGGGCGGTATTATATTTTCCGGGTTTTTATGTCATTTTTATGTTCGTTAATCCTAGTTTTAATCTTTCGCTTAGTAACACCAATATATGAGCCGGGTTTATTTTTTATTCGGGTTCATAAAAACCGGAAAATATAATACCGACCTGGCAAAACACACAATAAACAAAATATTAAAATAGACTTTGACAAAACCACTAAAACTGCCGATTATGAAAATTATAATTATGCGATGTACCGCGAATTGATCGAAATATCTACGAATTATGACGTATGCAATGACAGCGGCGCAGTAGCCCCAAACGGAGCATGGAGCCATCTGCTGAAAAATCAACAGAGGAAAACTCAGTTTCAAGTTTCAAGCACAGAAGTTCGTTTCTGAAGAGGACCGGGTGCCCGGTTTCGAAAGATCTAAAACGATGCACGAAGTAAATAACTAAGTTTTTTATTTAAATGTATTTAATTAAAATTTAATCTCCAAATAAAATGTCAATTTTTTCGAAATTCGATGAAATTTGAACTGCTAGGCTGTCTTGTGATGTTAGGGCTGTATACGAAGTTTTGTATGCGACATTGAAAAACTGAAGCCTATTCAAAATTGCAATTTTTAATCGCAGTACCAAAACACGTGACCTCATTAAAAATCAGATGTTTCTCTTTCCGTTCAAGACTGTAGACAATCGTCTGCAATATTAAAATTGTTTTGATTTGTTGCCATCATTTTTTTAGTTTAGTTAATTTTAAAAAATCTAATTGTTTGATCAATAAGACATTTAAACCATCGGATTGAGAAAAGTCGGCCCTTTCATTTGATACCATATTTGTAACGATACGACTGATATTTCTAATTTATTTTCCACTTTTTCTGTAACAATGTCTCTTTTTAAGCAAATAGCTTTGAATTCTCAGTCATTTTTCAATCGACATAGCTCAACGTTTTAATTAATATCTTCGCTAACTAGGGTCGCATCGCTTAGTGAATTATCGCGATGTTCAGATGAAGAAATTCTGCGTCTGTCGACACCGGTTTCGAGGCGATGCGACCATTAGCGCCGGAGCTTTAGCGCTTACAAGGCATTTCTCACAGACAGATGCGTACGGATTTTAATAATATAAGGAGATGTCAGCTGTTCCCCCAAAAAAATTTATAAAGTTTTTTTTCATCATTTATTTACAATCATTGAAAACTGTATTACCATTCATTGAATCAAAATAAAAAAGTGAGTAAAACCCCTTATAGTTGAGTTTTTTTTTTTTTTTTTTTTTTTTTTTTTTTGGGGGGGGGGGGGTAGAAGAAACTGGATAGCAGTTCATTCTATAGCATAGAACTTCTTGAGTTTACACAACACTTGTCTGGGGTTTTTACATGAGTAGTTCAATACATTTGGTTATTAAATTTCGCTAAATCTCACACATGCATTGTTAAAAATTTAGTAAAAATTCTCATATTTCATCAGATATTTAATTTTTTTTTTTTATTATTTTGATTGCAGTTTGCTGTGTCAAATATTGTATGTCAAGTTTCCTAAAAATAGCTTTGCTCTGGGTTACCTTGCATGTTACAGCAAAAAATTGATTCTGCATTTTTTTTTCAAAGAAACCTTTACCTCTCCTTGATTACATGCGGTAGAGACATAAAAATTTACATAGATAATAAAGAAGAGCCCCATAGCCACATGCTGCAGCCAGATTGAATATCAAACCATACTTTTACAGGGTAATGCCAAACACTTTCATTTTTCTTTAAATTTTTACTTGTTCCCCCCTTTCACTTTTGGCTTAAGAAACATGCTCTTTACACTCCTAAAGTTTTAAAACGATCTGTTTAGTACTTTTCGAGATATTTTTAAAAAGTCTGAAATCGAAAGTGCCGGGTCATTTATGGAAAGGTAGTGTATGTTCTATTTAAATTAAAAACTATAATAACAAATAGCTTAAAAATGATATTAATTTTATTTTGTAATTAACTTGTTACACAAAATTTAGAGTCAAAGTTAATAGTCAGTTTCATTTTTCGATAACAGATCATTCAAGCTACCTTCTGTATACTGACAACCCATGCAGTTATTTGTCATCGATATTACTTATGTTTAAATTCAACTGTTTCTGTTTTTATTTTAATAATTTATATTGTGTGCCACATATGTCAATTTGTCACTTCTCTCTATAGAATAGAGGTGCACAACCTGCGGCCCGGGGGCCACATGCGGCCCGCGGAAGGACAGATATTTTAGTATGCATTAGTCATCAGTAGGAGAGAAAAAATGAAAAAGAAAGAAAGGAAAAATATTTTATTTATTGCATTTGCAAAACTGGCATTTAGAAAAACTTTTTCTTGTTGTTGTTTGCGGGGGGTGGGCGGGATGGGGGAAATTGTTGGTTTATACACACATTTCTGTTCATGTGCATCTTAAATCTTTTCACGGCATAAAGTTTTAAACATCCCTGTTTTAATAATCCGCATTGCTCTTAACCAGTTTAAAATCCACTGCTGTAATCAATTATTTTTTGGTTGGAGGGGAAGGGGGAATAAATTTCATGAAATTTCAGTATGCAAAATTTAAGCATAATCCATATAATAAAATTAAAATTCGAAGATTTTTTACTAATTTTACTGTAAATATGACCAAAAGAATATTTGGAGTAATTAAAGGAGAGACAAAATTTATAAATTATGGTAAGAATGGAGAAAGAAAGCACGCATCAATATTTAATGTTTTTCATACATATTATTTTAATTTGCTCGCATGTATTGTCACCGTGTTCTGAGCTATCCTGAAAGTTTTAAATGTCTAGCTAGCCGGGAAGTTAGTAAAAAATCTATTGCAATCTTTGTACTGGTAATGCTGCCGAAGGCAGCAGGAACCTGAAACAGTTGGCTAAAAGTATTTAAAAAATGCTTTGTCCCTGTGTTCTGAACTATTATGAAAGTTTCAAATGTCTTGTTGACGGGAAGTTAAATAAATTTTTTGTTGAATCATACAAACGCTGCCAAAGGCCGTAGGGACCTGAAACAGTTGACTAAAAGTATTAAAAAGATGTATTGCCACTGTGTTCTGAGCTATCATGAAAGTTTCAAATGTCTAGCTACTCAGGAAGTTAGTGAAAAATCGATTGCAAGCTTTGTACTGGTAACGCAGACAAGGGCAGCAGGAACACGAAACAGTTGGCTAAAGCTAAAAATATTTAAAAAATGCATTTTTGCTGTGTTCTTAACTATTCTGAAAGTTTTAAATGTCTGAGCTAGTCGGGAAGTTAGTTAAATAAATTTTCTGTTGAATCACATAAATGCTGCCGAAGGCAGTAGGCCCCTGAAACAGTTGACTAAAAGTATTAAAAAAATGTATTGTCAACGTGTTCTGAGCTGTCCTGAAAGTTACAATGTCTAGCTAGTCGGGAAATTAGTTAAAAATCAATTGCAATCTTTATACTGGTAACGCTGCCGAAGCAGTTGGTTAAAAATATTTTAAAAATGCATTTTCACCGTGTTCTGAACTACTCTGAAAGTTTCAAAGTTATAGCTAGTCGGGATCGGGAAGTTAATTAAAAATCAATTGCAAGATTTGTACTAAACAAACAAGAATTGAAGTTAATAAAAACATGGTAATAACACATGTATCTTTATGTTATAGTATATACTTATTATCTTAAAAAGACTTATTACAAAAGATATGGCTTTGTATAACAAAAAAAATTATTGCAAGGATATTGAGGGAATTTTCAGAGGTCTGGTCACTTTCTGCACCCCTGGAAATGAGCTGAAAATTTTTTGCTAACATGATTGGTTGAACATTGATAAAGTCACTTTCAATAAATTGACTATCTAAACAGTTAAACGTACATTATAAAACATTTTCAGGATTTTTCCTTCCCCACATCACTCCTTTCTCGTGCACCTATCATAACATCATGTTCAAATTCATTTTAATCTTAACAGCATGTCACTGCAGAAACAAGAATCGATCTAACAGCTTTGACAGACAACTGTTATGTTACATAAGCTCTACCGATCGTGTTGTTGCGTCCCTCTGATTGGTTCCATGTCTCTGTTATTTGCATATGTACTCCTTTACTTTTTTTTTTTTTTAGGGGGGGAGGAAAGAAGGGAAGATTCTGTTTCTCAGTGACATAATTTTCTTAATTTCTACATGCATGTATAACTGAAGTGCTTCCCTTCTTTCCTCCCTCCCCCCCCCCGCCCCCCCCCCAAAAAAAGGTAGAGGAGTGCATATGCAAATAACAGAGACATGGAACTGAACAGATGCTGTATCATCCACTGGTTGGCGATTTTTTTCAAAATGGCACTGAAATCACACCAAAATGCCATTTTAAAAAATCAATGCCATTTTAAATCACCTGTGATTACCGAAGTTTTTTTTTTTTTAACCACAACATAAATTTCAAAGAAAAGTAATGGTTTAAATATGCAACTGTAATACAAAATATGCAAATTTACTGATTTTTTTTTTTCCTATGAAATTATTTAAAACTAATATTTACATAGATATCACAAAATTCCGAAAAAAAAAGAAAAAAACAAAAAATCGGTAAAATTACGTATTTTGTATTACAGTTGCATTTTTAAATCATTTTTACTTCAAATTCATGAAGTGGTTAAAAAAAAACTCCTGGCGTCAATTTTTGAAAACACCATAAAAAAAAAAAAAAGCTTAACTGATTTATCAATTAACTGAAATATCTACACCCAAAATATCTTAACTTTTCAGGTGTAAACATTATAATATAATAATTTTTAAAATAATGAAAGAAAAATTATCGCGGATCTAGGAAAATTGATTTTGAATTTAAGCAACATTTAACAAAAAAATTACACTCAAACACATAAGAAAATTATGCAAATTTTAGTTTTTCAGGGGGGGGGGGGGGGGAAGAGACCTCCCCTTGTCTTAAACATTAAAATATAATAATTTTTAAAATAATGAAAAAAAAAATTATTGTGGATCCTTGAAAATTGATTTTAAATTTAACAAATAAATTACATTGAACATTTAGCAAAAAAAAAAAAAAAAAAATTACATTCAAACACATAAAATTATGCAATATACTTTAGTTTGTCAGGGAGGAGACCCCCCCCCCTCCATTCACCTTTTCTTAAATATTAAAATATAATAATTTTTAAAATAATGAAAGAAAAATTATCGCGGAACTATGAAAATTCATTTTAAATTTAATCAACAACATTTAACAAAAAAACAAATAAAAATAAAAAAAAAATACATTTAAAACATTAGATTAATTATAAAAAATAATTTTATTTCCATAAAAGAAAACACACACCCAAAAAAATATTAAAAGAAAAAAAAAATTAAGATTAAGGATCAGATATCTTGTTTCATGCATTTTTTAAATGAATATACGCATTGGAATTATTACATTGGTTACAATAAGGAACTTTTAAGAGTCCACTTTCTTTCAAAAATTACAAGAACAAGTCATTATTTTTAACTAATTTACAAAAAAACATGCGATTACCGACACCATTTTTACTGAAAGTAGGCCTATTAGAAGAAAACCTGAATCCCGGCATAGTAAGCAAATGATCTTTCTTGGTATTTATCAACACATTTAGATAACACCATAGCAGTGGCGGATTTAAGGGGGGGGCTAGGGGGCTGAAGCCCCCCCCCAAAACACTGACATTCACTATTGAATATTGCAATTGTAAATTTTTTATTGGTCTAGAATAACACTTTGAAAAATCTCAGCCCCCCCCAAAAGTCAAGTTCTGGATCCGCCACTGCACCATAGTCTATATAATATTTCTCTAACCCTAACGTGGACCAGTTTCAATTATTTTCTGCCGAAACGATACAATATGAAATGATAAAAAAATAATATTTATACATGAACAATATTTAAGAACGCGGACTTAACTCAATGGACTAATAGGAAAAAATGACGATATTTGTCTGATGAGATTATTTTACGATAAAATTTTTTTTTAAAGTTGTTTCTTCAAAATCTTTGCAAACGTCCTTTTAAACCTAGCAATATTTTAAAGATATACACAGAATATGAACTTTTGTGTCAAATTGACTAAAAAATTATAAAAAATATAATCAAAATAGGAATTATTTTATTTTATTTATTTATTTAAATATATATATATATACTACTAAAATTAATAAAAAGTCATCACCAACATGACAACAAAAATTTAAAAGGCATCGTGAAAGTCCTATATTAAAATTGTACTGCCTGTGGAAGTATGAAAACTGGGTCGTGAACCATGAATTTTATTTAGAAACCTTTCTTTGAATGATTTTGGTTTTACTATTGTACAATATTAATTTGGTTTTATTAATAATTTGGTTTCTGGTAAATTAAAATTTTAATTAGGTGGTGAAACTGGTATAACATTTATGAGTTTCAAATTTTAAAGGTAAATAAGAAATAAAATAAAATGTGAATATTTTGCACGGGTTTGCTAGTAAATAATAATAATCATGCAAAAAATAATAAACAACATAAAATAACAAAGAAAGAAACAACCTGACCACGTGCAATCCTAATTCCAACCAAAGTGCCGGAAGCAGGTACGTCCTACCCGGCTGAAATCCAAATAGCTAATGAATCTACACTCACAGAACGGTAAACCTGATTGGAAGAATCATAAGGGTTGCCACAAAAATGCACACCACATTTGGTGAGAAATCGTCTCATCGCTTGGCAGTGAAAAACGGCCCTTGGCGACAGTGGATGATACAGAATCTGAGCCCAACAGGATATATATATATATATATATATATATATATATATATATATTTTGTTTTAAATTGATTAAAAAATACAAGTTACAATACCAGGGATTAATCCAGCTTTTAAAAAATGATACCCCATTTGTAAATTTATAAAATAATTTGTGAAAACATCAAGTAAGCCTAGCGGCAGAAACACGGCGACATAGTCGCGGACACAGAAAAACAACTTGTGGACAGTTTTTGTCTGCCCTGATAAAAAAATTTGTCTGCAACTTTCGAATAACAATTCACTTAAAAAAAATTTCTGTATCAAAACTAAAACAAATACTTTTATTATTTATAATTATTTATATTGTGTTGTGTCAAACATTGCTATAAAATATTTAATTGAATGAGATGAATGAATACACAGAATTGTTTATACTATATTGTTCTTGTTGCGAAAAAATAGTTTTCTTATAGTTTTTAGCTCGTTCGGACATGCCATTGTTATGTAATCTTTAATACGTTTATCATTTATTAAGTTTGTTTTTATTAATTTAAATTAAAGCTAAATTTTCATTAAAATAACTCCGAAGTATTAGCTTATACCCTTAATTCCTAATTGAAATAGTTTTTTTAAATGTTTTCAACACTTACTTCATTCAGCAGTTCGTTACTGTTTTTGTTTACACGCGATTGACTAGAGAGATCATATTGTTATAGAGAGTCTTGTCACAGAGCGCGTACTTCGCGTTTCTCCCGTAAGGTGGCCTCTGTCATCCGTGTAATATTTTATTCAACCACTCAACCCTCAGACGAGACATCGTTATTTTCATTGGTTCTCTTGAGGGGTGTGTGCTTTTTCTGTCAACCGCGCTGTTTGTAGTAATTTAAATGAGTTTTTATTTTTATTAAGCGGTCTGCAGGAGTAGCTGGGTTCACTTTTCTTTTTGACCTATGCTGCTGCTGTTAGTCGATATTATTGGAATAGCACTTTTTTAAAAGATGTGGATTAGAGTTATAGAAAGTTTCTTTTAATGCTGTGATGAGGTTTTTTTATATGTTTATTCTTCCCTTTCTCTGCTCCTGTAGACCGGTATACCATCGCGAGTTAATTTATCTTTTTGAAATTGATTAATTAATGTTTTTTTTTTCTGACTCACTAGAAATTTTGAATTTGTTTTTTTTGGTTTTGATTGTGCCTTGCTTGCAATAATTGAACTTTGTTAAAAGTAATCTTAAGGATATATTTTTCTAGTTTCAATCATCTGTATTAATCATGAGAAATATATTTTTAGAATAGTTTAGTGTTTCCAGAATAATTTATCCAGCTGTTTCTGCTCCATGTGGCAAAAGTTTAGAATTGTTCCTGTCAAATTTAATATCTTGTTTTTTTTTTTTTTTATATTTTTTAATAAACGTTAGTTTTAAATAGACTTCAATTTTTGTGTTCAATGTCTCCTACACTAGCAATTATCACTTTTATATTTTGTGGATATGTAAAATTAAATATAAATGCAATAGCAGCCACGCTAAATTGTGCAGCTCTATTTTACAGATATTTTACTTAGCCTTTTTAATTTTGGAAATTAATTGAAATTTAAATTAGAAGTTTTTCTTAAATGTTTTTTTTTTTAAATTGCTATTTTGAGATTCTTTGCAAAAGGGGGGAAAACTAAGTTACATTGTTGCTTTAATATAGCAACGTAACAGTTCTGCAGTAAAATTATATTTGTGTATCGTTGCACGAGATCACCACTGATGTTACCCCCCCCCCCCCTCCCCCCTTTTCCAATCAGCTTTCAGGCTTTTTGAGTGTAAGCCATTTTCACCCCTGATTACACGCAAATTTTGCAGACAGATTATAAAATTTTAAAAGCCTGTTGCAGACAGCTACAAAACTTTCTACCACTGGGCAAGTAAGTTTGTGAAAATTAATGATACTTCAGAACAATTAACTAAAATACATAAAGCAGTTTTTTTTTTTTTTTTTTAAATACATTTAAATAATAAAATGAAACAGTTGTAAAAATAAATATATATATGGGCGAGTTAAGTTGTTTCTTATATGTAAGATAAGTAGGTGTTTACTTAGATATTTATCCAGTGGGAGACCCAGAATTTCTGTCTGGAGGGGGCTGAAGAGTAATTGGGTCCTACAGTATAGTAATAGGTTTATGTCCATATATGCAGCAACGGCGGCTCATGAACCGAAAACAGATGAAGAGCTGAGAAATAACATTTAAGTAGTGTTAATGCATAATTTTAATTAAAAATACTCATTTTATTTAAATGTAAATTTATACTCTATAAATGAATACAATGTAAAATATTAGGTGAAATGGCTCTTCACCTATTTTCGGTCCATGAGCCGCCACCGGTACGCAGACATATGCATAGTAAAGAATCTGTTTTAAATGTTTCTTTTGAAATAATGAATGAATGAATGAAACTGAATTTAAGTTGAATAGCACAATTGTGAAATTTATCTCCGTATATAATGTGCAAGTAATTCGGTCAGTTGGGGATGAAATTGAACTTTCGAACATAAAGTTGTAGATTCAACTATGATCAAAAACTGTCTACGATCAAAATCTTCTAGGTCCATCTACGATCAAAAGAATATGACAAGCTGGTGAACATAAAATTTACTCGAAATGAAATGCCCCCACTCAAATATTTCCATTGAAAATAAAATTTGATCAATTTTAATACCCTTTTGTGATGCTTTATTTGTATATGCAGTAACACTTAAGTAATTAAGAAATCTTAATAATTATAGCCAAATAAAAGCTGCAGTTGTTATAAGTATGAATTAGAACAGAATTTCAGTGTAAATTTTTACATGGCTATTTTTATTTAATTATCTGGAGTGTGGGGCGATGCTCTTTCAAGGTTCGATTAACAGAAACAAATCGGACGTGCAGTCTTCGTGGGGGTAAGCCAACACAGCAAGCAGGGGGCAGAACCTCTTAATATCCTAAAACATATATTACTTAGAATAGTTTGTTCAGTTGGTAAATATTTCAAGCGTTACCTTTCTGAGTAATATCATTACAGGATATAGTATTCCAATAATATAATATATATTTATGAAATTTGAATTTTTATAACAGGCAAAAATTTTATCCAAGAACGGAGCTTAGATCTCAGTGACATCAGAAGCAAAAATGAAAATTGTGCTTGGACCCTACTGTATTTTCTACATACTGTTACAAAAAAAAAAAATAATAATAATATAAATAATTAACCCCATCCTCCTAAGCATCTGTAAAATATCTCAAAATATTATTATCAGGGTATTTTCCTATTTTGAACAGTAAACTACGCTTTGTGGCATTTCTCTAAATCGGTATATTTTTAGAAAAATATTTTACTCATTTGTGATCAGATCAATTAAATTTTATCTTCAGCAATTGATGCGAAATTTCACTAGCATGTATTTGTACTAGATGCATTTAAAGGTTTTAACACGAATATGCAAAGTCCATTTTTAATTTAAAATTTAGTTTTAGAGGAACGACTATAAGAGCAAAGCTAATTTTTATTTCATATCAAACGAGAATTTTCATTTGCCGATGTGAATGTGTTAATTTTGCCCAGGGACAAAACACACTTCCACAAAGATGCTATAAATACTCATAAATTAAGATACAATAACTGCATGAGCTTGGTATCCCCTTTTCCTGAAAAATACATCCCAGCTTATTTCCACGTCTGATTGCTTCTTTTGTCTGACTTTTTAGATACTTACTCGATTTCGTGATAACAGTATATTCTCTAGTTTAGGACCTTAGAAGCCCATCCCTAAAAATTGCAACTTCTTTCAACTAAAAATCAAAGAACTAGTTCATTGTTTTTGTTTTTGACAGTAAGGATTTCAAAAATTCCTAATTTTTAATGTATAATTTATAAACTATTTCTGCTTACAATATCTGTGTTTGAGTAGTATTTTTTTTTTTTTCATGCACATCTGAAATTTTTTACTATGTCAGCTCGTTCTGGAGGGGGCTTCAGCCCCCTAAGCCCCCTCCGTGGGTGCGCCACTGTATTTATCATTGTCTGCAGTAAATATTCAAATTGAGGGTATTTTTCTGTGTTTGATGCAGTGAAGCTTATAAAATATTTTAGTGTGCAGTTATATTGCTGAGAATTAACTTTGTGAAGGTACCTCGTTGCTGAAAGTTGAATTTGTGAAGGTACCTCATTGCTAAAAATTGCCTTTGTGAAAGTGCTTCAATGCGGCACTAAATTTGTTCTGAATTAACCTCTGAATACAAATCAAAAATTTATGCTTCAATTAGTGATGTGGGGAGGAAAAATGTCCACCATGTTTTTCCGGAAAATTTTCAAAGCCAAAAAAAAAGTAATTTTTCAGTAAATTTCTTACATGACATATTTGAACTTTTCTTTTATTAGTTACAGTAATGTTAGATATATAGTGTGACAAACAAAAGTTTATATTAAAGCAGGGTTGGTAGGTTTTTGACGGTTTAAACCATGGTTAAAACCGTCATGTCAAAAACCTATATTTATAATTTAATTGTCGTATAAAAACTTAGCTTAATAAAATGTAGTTCTAAAGATTTTTTGAAAAGTAAATAGACTGATGTTCTTTGAAAAACACATTGTTACAACATTTTGATTAATATAAAAAACAAAACTTTAGGCTTTTAAAATTTTATTATGAACTATTTCTATGTTCATTCAAAATATGCTGTGATACTTTTATATGTCATTACGAAATTTATTTATAACTATGCTTAATATAGCACATGTTAAACTTAGTTATGTGATACTTTAAAAATATAGTTGTTTTCAATAAGATATTATTTATAAGTATATTTTAAAAGGTAAACATATTAATGTTTTTGGAGAAACTTTATTATAACATTTTGATTAATATAAAAACAAAACTTTAGGCTTCTAAAAATTTATGATTTATATATTATTGATAGATCATTTTGATTGACAAATCATTTTATTTGCAATACAACATTGTATAGTTCAATTTTTTTAGTATTGTGCATTTAGTATTATGTATTTAACCAGTAAAATAAAAATGCATAGCCGAATATTTTGTATTTAAATATTTTATAGAAAAATATAACTTTTTTTTTTTTTTAATGACTGCTGATATTGCAAGTTTTTAAGAAAAAAAAATAATTCTGAATGTTAAACAAGCTTGAATTGTGTCTGAAATTCTTATAATTACTGTGAGACACAAGAAATATGAATGTTTTCTGAACATGTATAAATTGTAATAAATTTAATTACTTGTACAAATTTTTTAAAAAAATTATTAGTCTAAGCTGTAGGGCCCACCAGCGACCAAGTGGTACACTACACTCAAAGCTGGTAGACGTGAGGTGTCGGGTTCAATCCCAGGGCGCGCTCATTGGCCTAGCCATTCAGAGTTTTTCATGTTTTTCTCCGAAACTTGTATAAATACGGACTAGGACCCTGTAGACAGACCCACACGGAGGGCAATACCCCTTAGGCCTAAGACACTAGAGTAGTCAATCAGCCCTTCTCCCAAAACACCAATATTCCAAGCTATAACCAGGTACAAATATTTATGCAATCAATAATAATAATACACAGATAAAAATTCATTAATTAAATGATAAGTACTATAATAAATGTAGATTATAAATATAATTATTTTCAAATTCATATTTATTTACCGCCCATATATATTATGTTTTACTTAAAGAAAAAAAAAAAAAAAAAAAAAAAAAAATCCAGTATTCCTGTGTTTTTATGGCTTATGTGAAAATTCATAAGTAACTTTGGAATTTTAGAATTTCATAAATATTAATAAACATAAACATACAAAATATAACTGTATGCATACTTTGTATATATTTCTTAGATTATAAACCAGTATATTTACCTAATTTTTTATAAATTATCTACAAATTGTTTTCAGATTTGTTAATTTATAAACAGCATAATATTTAGATATTCACTTGCACATGGCAAATATTACTAAATCCTATTTCTAACCAGATTCTAGCTCATTTATAGATGTTGAATTTTGACAATATAAGTTTTTGACGGTAGAGGTTTATGACGGGTTTTTGACAGTTTAAACCTTTGTCATGTCAAAAACCCAACCCTGTATTAAAGATATAATTTAGAAAGCTACCATATATGATTTGAGCAACATGCTCAAGAAGGAGAAGGTTATTTATTATAATAGAAGAGATCTTTATTTGCTACCCCAGTAGCACATAACGTTGTTATAATTAGTTTTTCACTGTTCAGACTTATTTTCAACGCTATAACAATGTTATGTGCTATCTGGGTAATCAAACTTTTGAATATTGCTTCAATAAGTTTGTGTGAACATAATTATAAAGCATTTGGCACCATAACTATAATAATAATGCACTACTGTACTGCTGAAACACTAACCACTGCATTACTTTTTTTCAAAATATTCATGATAAATGATCATATAACTAACTACGCTTTTCAAAGTTAGGCAGCAATTCTGATGTAGGTCATCTTATTATCTATGGTTCTGCGAGTGACTTGGAAAATTAAGACATTGTCATAATCTTCGTTAATTATTCAATAAATTAAAAGAAAAAAAAAATTTAAGTGCTTTAATCCCAAAATTGGCATCGTTAAAATTTTTTTAAGAAAAATCTTATGTAAAAACACAATTTTATTTTTAAATCACTTTTTAGAACTAATTTCTAAAGTGGGGGAAAAAAGTATTTTTATTCAAGCAACAGGAAATACAATTAATTGTCCAAATAATAACAATAATAATAGAAAAAAATAACAACAAAAAAATAAATAAATAAATAAATAAAAATTCCACTCAAACTTCCATATTAATTTTTTTGAATGGAGAATTATATCCATTACATTGCACTGGGGAAAAAAAAAAAAAAAAAAAAAAAAAAATTATCCCTGATACCATTCTTGCTGATTCTAATGTAAAATGACCTGAATCCGAATATGACTACCATTTTGCTCAGTCACCCACTGTTTTCTCTGGACACCACCCCCTCCCCCAATTTTTATCACTGTTCGGTAATTTCATGGCCATGAATTTAATTTGGGGAATGAAAAAAGAATTAATTTAACACTTAAAAACAAAAAAATATGTAATGTTTAATAAATAACATTAATAATAGATTAAAAAAAATATAATACATAATTTCAGTGGCAAATCCCCCCTCCCCCTAAAATTTCTCCTTGCCGCAAATGTTGATGTTTTGGAATTTTCCAACTCTGTAGCCCCTCAGAAGATATTTAACAGTTAAAATAATCCTCCCCCCTCCCCTAAAAATCAAATTTATAGCCATAAAATTACCGAATAGTGATAAAAATAGGGGGTGTCCCTAAAAAACAGTGGGGGATAGGTAGGGATGTGGGTTTTCCAGAAAAATTTGAAATGGAAAATTTTCCGAAAATTTTTCAATCTCTAAATTATGAAGGTTTTGTAAAATAAAACTAAATACATTAAAAGCTGCAAGTAAACAAAACTATTCAGAGAAAAGTATGAATAATTATTCAATTCAAAAAGAAATTAATAAACAAAACACAGAAATTATGATTTAATGGTTCATTAAACATGTATAAAGTTAGAAAGTTTTAATTTTTAATGACTGTATTGCATGTATAATGGTTGAATAATCTATATAAAAAATGTGTCTGTGAACGTTCTGTAGCTGTCAGAGACACTCACATATCGCTGCCAACAGCTGAACCCCATTTTATTAAATAGGGAAAATTTTTATGAGAATTAATGATTTTTTTTTTTTATTCTGTTTTCATTATTAATATATATATATATCTAGAAAAATTAAATTTGCCTTTGTTTTTCCCAAATTTTATTTGATTTTCAATATTTCATACTGAAGTTATGAAGTGGAAAAAAATGATCAAAGTTCTTTTTTGCACTTTATAATTTAAAAAAAAAAAAAAAAAAAAAAAAGAACCAATTTAACAATTGTGAGTATTCTGAAACTAAACAGAATTTAAAAAAGCAAAATTATTGAAACACATAGCCATATTTTTCTTTTTCTTTCTTTTTGGGAGGGGGGGGGGGGGGAGAAAATTCCAGATTTTTTAAAAATGAAAACAGAATACTAGTAAATAAAAAAAAAAAAATCATCAATTCTCATAACAATTTTTCTTATATAATAAAATGGTATTCAGCTGTTGGCAATGATATGTCTCCAAGAGTCAATGAGAGTCTCCGAGAGCTAGAAAACGTACATAGGCACCATATTTACTAAGTAGATTATTCAGCCATCATACATGCAAAACAGTCATTAAAAAATATTATAATTTTCTAGTTTTAAATACATATTTAAAAATTATTAAATTCTAAATACTATGTTTTGTTTATTAATTTCTTTTTAAACTGAATAATTATTCATATGTTTCTTTGAATAGTTTTGTTTACTCGTAGCTTTTAATGTGTTAGTTTTACTTTACAAAACATTCATAATTTAGAGACTGAAAATTATCCGGAAAACCCTAGTTTCAATAAATGAGCTAAATGAAATGACATGACATGAACATCAAAATTTTAAAAAAAGGTATTAAAGTGAAATTAAATCAAAAATTGCAAAGGATATGCAATATTAACAATTTTAAAGAAAAGTAAAAAATAAAAATATTACCTAAAAAGTTTCACTGGCCCCGCATAGTCCTGCATCAGATTGCACATTCGACGGCTACCTGCTGCAGGTCAAGTGCAGTTTAGATTTCACCAGGTGACATCACGGGTTACCTGAAAAAATTGCATTTTTTCTAAAAAAAATTTTTATGCTTTTTTTTTTTTTTTTTTTTTTTTTTTTTTAGGAAATATATCTAACTTTTTAAATGTGGAGAGTGAATGATATTCACTTCCTTCACTTTAATTTAAAGTAGAGGTGCACAACCTGCGGCCCGGGGGCCACATGCGGCCCAGTAGCCATCAGTTTGTGGCCCGCCAAAGGACTGACATTTTAGGTCACATAAATCATTAGCAGAAGAAAAAAAAATAAAAAATAGAGAAAGAAAAAGTATTTATTTGTTGCATTCGCAAAACTGGCATTTATATAAAAAAAAATTTTTGAAGGGGGGAAAGGATGAAAATGTTGGGTTTTATACACATTTCTGTTTGAGAGCTAAGTTTTTCATTCTATTTCTCAATAATGTAACCCACAGTTATATTCCTTAATTTTTTGTTGGAAAAATCATGGAATAATCTACTGGTAAGTGGTTATTTTGGTACACTATCAGGCTTTACATTTGTGCTTATTGTTTTTGTGACTCCCAATGTAACATTTTTCTCTCTCTCTGCAAACCATACTTTTTATTTGTTTGTTTTATTTATCATTTTGTATTTTATATGATACATTTGTTTCATTCTTTTGCTTACTATTCAATAAGTTTATGATTATTATGCTTCAAGATTCACTTAACTCGCTAATTAAAATTTATATACAAACTAAAGTTTTGCACACAGGCATTTGGTAATGATAGTGCACCTTTTTATACATATGCATGTGTATATGTGTGTGTATGTATATATTACACGGCAAATATATCTGTACAGTTTAATTCTTTTATATTATCTCGTCTGTGGCCCTTTGTATCCTACTGAACAACGAGAGTGGCCCTCTAGCCAAAAAGGTTGTGCATCCCTAATTTAAAGCAACATGATTTATACATGAGTTTAATTACAATCACATAAATATTATTGCTTAACATTTAAAACTATTTGTGAAAATTATTTGTCTTCAATGTCAGAGGTCCATCCAGGCAAAAATTGGATCCCCTTTGCTGCCCCTTCACAAAATTCCACACCATAAAAGGGGACTCTTCACAAAATTCAAATCCATAAAAGGAGACCCTTCACAAAATTCAAATCCATAAAAGAGGACCCTTCACAAAATTCAAATTTATGAAATGAGCTCTTCACAAGATTTTGTTTTACAAAAGCGATCTTTTTATAAAATGTTTTCAGTATTATTTTTAATTAATTGGTTCAATGAAACTATGTTAATTTGATATTAAACGTTGTTTTGAATGACTGTTAAAATGATTTTATACTGATTTTATACAAATATATATATTTTTTTTCACAAAAAGGGGACTTAATATTTAAAACCTGGATCGACCCCTGAATGTATATGTGCTTGCTTGTTTTATTTCTTTTCTAATACAATCAAAATATTTGGAATTTAAATGTAAGGTTTATGCATTTGAAATTATGTTACATTATTCCCACCCTGAGGATAGGAAAAATGGAGGATGTGTTAAGATGTTATAAGCTAAAAAAAAGTTTTGAATTGAGAATGGAGGAAATACAAACTCTAAGTAGTGATGTAAAATACCTGGGTATTTATTTTTCAATGAACTCTTTTTGAATAAAATACATGCCTTTATGTACAACATGATATTGCTATATATATATATATATATAGAGAGAGAGAGAGAGAGAGAGAGAGAGATGTATATATAGAGAGAGAGGTTAGAAATATTCAAACCTTTTTACAAATTTGTAAAATTTTATAAAGCTAAAAAATTTAATCATAAAAAACAAATGTAATACAACATCATGCATTTTAAAATATTTAATTTAAAAATCAACTCTTTTGCATTATAATGTATTTGCTGATTTTTAAGAGAGCAATATTGATTAATTAAACAGAAAATGTTGAGTTTGGTTTTGGTTTTTAAAATGTACTCATTTTATATTGTTTTGTTTACACTAGAAAAATTAAATTACACTGCAATCTTACTTACATTTTAGAATATTTCATTAGTAATTTCATCAAAACTTTTAATTAAAAATCAATTAGTAACTATGTTACAAAAAAATATATGTATGAACATTTTTTGGGAGGAGTTTACATAGGTATACGGCGATTCTCCCTGACGCCAAATATAGCAACAAACCTTGTTTCTATGATCGATAAATGTTTTGCGATCATTAATAATTTTTTTTTTCAGAATACCAAGTTTATTCAACAATAAATATTATATTTATGAACTTACCTTCATAATTAAAATGGTAAATAATATAACACACACGAGTTTTGCTCAGCGCAGCCGGCCAGAATCAGAATGCTTGGAATCCATGTTTCTTGTTTTCTTTCAAAAACAGTGCTACGTTGCCACTAAAAAAAAAGAAATAGATTTGCCATGAAAATTCTTTCAGGTTCAGATTGAATGGGTTTTACACGTCGTAAGTAAATTATTAGATAAACCAATTAATATTTGTATGAGGGAAAGTATTTTTTAAATTCAAGGTCATTTCGCTTAAGCTCTATGACGTAGTAGATATTTTTTAGTCATTCATTATACTGACCAAACGTCCCCATTTTCTGGGGACAAATGGGGACAAAATGGGGACGCCTTTGTTTTTTAAGGCATTTTTCTAAGTTTTAAAAAATTATAGAAACTAAATTATTAATCAATAACACTTTATTTTTAGTCCTTGTTTATTAGGAATGAAAAAATACATCCATAATTGGATAATTGTATACTGACCAAACGTCCCCATTTTCTGGAGACAAATGGGGACAAAATGGGGACGCCTTTGTTTTTTAAGGCATTTTTCTAAGTTTTAAAAAATTATAGAAACTAAATTATTAATCAATAACACTTTATTTTTAGTCCTTGTTTATTAGGAATGAAAGAATATATCCATAATTGGATAATTGTATACTGACCAAACGTCCCCATTTTCTGGGGACAAATGGGGACAAAATGGGGACGCCTTTGTTTTTTAAGGCATTTTTCTAAGTTTTAAAAAATTATAGAAACTAAATTATTAATCAATAACACTTTATTTTTAGTCCTTGTTTATTAGGAATGAAAGAATACATCCATAATTGGATAATTGTAGCAATTTTTAATGCTTCTCTCTTATAAAGGTACTTTGATTTAGTCAGCCTAATAATTGTAGCAATTTTTAATGCTTCTCTCTTATAAAGGTACTTTGATTTGGTCAGCCTATCATTCATGCGGTAGGTACAGTCGGCTGCAAAATTATTCGAGCACTAGCAATAATCCCTGTCTAAAAAAAGTACACTTAATACTGCTTTGTTAAATAAATCCTTATCGAGTCATGTTCTTAGTCAGTCTAAGAACATGATTCGACAAGGAGTTATTTAACAAAACAGTCTTAAGTGTACTTTTTTAATATAGGAATTATTGGCTAGTGCTCGAATAATTTTGCAGCTGACTGTAGGCTGACCAAATCAAAGTACCTTTATAAGAGAGAAGCATTAAAAATTGCTACAATTATCCAATTATGGATGTATTTTTTCATTCCTAATAAACAAGGACTAAAAATAAAGTGTTATTGATTAATAATTTAGTTTCTATAATTTTTTAAAACTTAGAAAAATGCCTTAAAAAACAAAGGCGTCCCCATTTTGTCCCCAGAAAATAGGGACGTTTGGTCAGTATAGGTAGGCTGACCAGATCAAAGTACCTTTATAATTTCTTTCATTCCTAATAAATAAGGACTAAAAATAAACTATTATTGATTAATAATTTACTCAATTTTTTAAAACTTAGAAAAATGCCTTAAAAAAAAAAAAAGTCCCCATTTGTCCCCAGAAAATGGGGACATTTGGTCAGCTTATCATACACGGAGAAAAAATGTCCCCATTTTCCGGGAAATGTCTCGAATTTCAAAGGAAAATAATATATATAAGTAATACTTTTATAATTTGCACATAAAAGACAGTTTTGTGATCACCATGACAACAGGGATGGAACACGGGCGCAGTATTCATACCACTATCAAAGTAAGAAAATTTTCTACTTCTTAAATCAACGATATTATAGGTAGTAAAATTTCTTAAACAGATTCCGGTATGAATTCTGCGCCCGTGTTCCATCCCAGTAACAAATTAATTTTATAATGTTTCAAAAGACTTTTTAAGTTTCTTTCTTTTTTTTTTTTACTTTCTTCTACATTCAAAAGAAGATTGGTAAAAATTTTCAACTCTTGGTTTGTGATGGATTCACATGCTTTGATAATCTCGAGCACGATATAACTGTATTTATACTTTCTTCTGTATACCTAAAAAGAAAATGATGGATTCGTGAAAGTTTTCGAAATTTGGTTTTCAATGGCTTGTTGGTTGGGTTTTACGTCGCGCTAGTGCTGCGCAGATGGGCAATTGGCGACGGTCTGGGACACACCCCTAGAGGTGGTCCGGAGACATGCCATCACAATTTTGATCCTCCACGGAAGGGATTGGTTTTCAATGGATTTGCATGTTTTGTGAGTTCCTTAACACGATTTGGGTTTAGATACAAACGGAACGCTTGCAATTTCGATGACGTAAATTTTGCAAGTTTTTTGCAAATACAGTCGGCAGCAAAAGTATCCGAGCACTAGCGAAAATTCCTATGTAAAGAAAGTACACTTAATGCAGTTTTGCTAAATAAATCCTTGTCGAATCCTGTTCTTAGTCAGTCTAAGAACACGATTCGAGAAGGATTTATTTAACAAAACAGTGTTAAGTGTGCTTTTTTCATATAGGAATTGTTGCTAGTGCTCGGATACTTTTGCTGCCGACTACAGTCATACATTTGGAACGCTTGCAAACGGCTTTGCAACTGGAAGTGTTTCATTTGTATGTACCCCTTGACCATTTTTAGATAGGGTGACCAAACGTCTCCATTTTCTGGGGACTGTCCCCAGTTTTGACCATCTGTCCCCAAAAACAAAAACAGCGATTGAGCACCACATTTTCTGTCGCTTATCCCTAAATGTCCCCCAATTTTCAAAAAATTTCTTAAATATTCAGAATTTTGTTACTTTTACTTTATTTGATTTCTTTCGTTCTATTCATAATTCATGTGGTGAAGAAAAGTATTTTTCTGCTCATATTAACTCTAAAAAACATTAAAAGCTTCTATAGTTGTTCTGCATCTGAAAATTTGATCACCCTATTTTTAGAGAATGTCTGTCTGTCTGACTGTGTGCTAGGGTGTAGCATAGGACAAAATTTCGTATAAATATGTATAATATGAGAATTATTTTTATGAAATGATTGTGAAATTAACAGGAATTATTGATTATCGTAGAAATAAACTAGGGAAAAAGTGTGTGCACGTTAGAACACCCCCCTGGTGGGAAATAGATCCCAGTTGGTGTAGATATTCATTATGGATATCTTTCAAAAGAACTCCCCAATACCTTTAAAATGGTCTGTGTTAGTTTAAAACCAAGTTATCGATTTTTTTCGAGTAATATAATCGAGTTGAATATTTGTCGAGTCATGGTCTTAGCCTTATGCAGTTTACATGCTGTTAGTTGGTAATAAAAATTAGCAGCCAAACTAAAAAAAAAATATATATATATGTATAGGAAAAGTAAGTGTGTGCTACAATAGTTTTTCTGTCGACTGTAAATTTTGAGTTACTGGCGTCCTTTGCCCCTCCAAGTGGTGACAGGGAATAATACCGTCTGAGAGGTCGGGGAGGGGGGGGGATAAAAGAAATATATTTTTTGAAGGAATGCTTCACAACCTCTAAAAGGATGTTTAGCATGGCATTCTGTATGCACTGAAACGGAAGATACAGATTTTTAAATATTTGAACCATTTTCTTTTTCTGGACTTGGAAAAAATGAATCAATTTTACAAACCTAATGCATATGCCCTCAAACCGATTTTCTTTGAATTTCCTTGAAGATTTTTAATTCTGTTTTTTATTTAAAAGGTTTTATAATTAAAAGGTCAATAAACTAGTATGATGTGGCCACCACATGACTTTCTTCTATATAATTTTACACAAAATTTATTCAATGCAAATTATTTATTAAATTATCAAATTATTTTCCATTATAAATGCAGACGGGGAGTACCGCCCCGGGGTGCAAAGTTTCAAGATGGGTATCTTTCGAAAGGTCTCGTCAATACCTTTAAAACGAATGGTTGAACCATAAATCTGTGATAATTTAAAACAAAGTTATCGATTCTTTTTTTACTTTTAACGAAGAAAAACTTAGAAAAAAAAATCGTTTTTTTTTTTTTTTTTTTTTTTTTTTTTTTTTATTTATTTAAACGAAATTTAACCAAACTTGGTATTTAGTTGGTCCCTGACATAAATTGGTGCTGATTACATTTGGGGATCAATCGCTCAACAGGTGGCGCTGTGATCTCATGTTTTCTAAATTTTTAACATGGCAGTATAGGACAAAATTTCGTATAAATGTACATAATGAGAGTTATTTTTAACTTGTGATTGTAAAATTAATATGAGTTGTTGATAATAGTAATAGTTAACTAGAAAAAAATTTCTGTGCATATCGGTGTATCGCTCCCTCCCTCCCCCCTGGGGGGGAAGTACCCCCCGGGGGGAGGGGTAAATTTTGAAGATGGGTATCTTTCGAAAGATCTCGTCAATACCTTTAAAATGAATGGTTGAACTATAAATCTGTGATAATTTAAAACAAAGTTATCGATTTTTTTTACTTTTAACAAAAAAAAAAAAAAAAAAAAAAAACTTGGAAAAAAAATTGTAATTTATCTATTTATTTATTTTTTTAAATATTGTTACTGATTGAATACGTATTACTTTTAACAAAAATCTGATGTGGGCACCACATGACTTCCTTATACACTTTTAGAAATATACATAATGTTAAAAAACATTGACATTGGACCCGAAACAGTTGGCTAAAAATATTAAAAAAAAATGAATTATCACCGTGTTCTGAGCTTTTCTGAAAGTTAGTTAAAAACCGATGGCACGATTTGTACTCGTAACGCTGACGAAGACAGCAATGACCGGAAAAAATTGGCTAAAAGTATTAAAAATATGCATTTTCACGGTGTTCCGAACTATTCTGAAAGTTTCAAATGTCTAACTAGTCGGGAAGTTAGTTAAATGAATTTTCTGTTGAACCATATAAACGCTGCCGAAGGCAGCAGTGACCCGAAACAATTGGCTAAAAATATTTTTAAAATGCATTGTCACCCTGTTCTGAGCTTTTCCGGAAGTTTTAAATGTCTAGCTAGTCGGGAAGTTAGTTAAAAATCGATTGCAAGATTTGTACTGGTAACGCTGCCGAAGGCAACAGGGACCTTAAACAGTTGGCTAAAAGTATTAATAAAATGCATTTTCACCGTGTTCTGATCTAGTCTGAAAGTTTAAAATGTCTAGCTAGTCGGGAAGTTAGTTAAATAAATTTTCTGTTGAATCACATAAACGCTGCAGAAGGCAGCAGGTATCCGAAACAGTTGGCTAAAAATATTTAAAAAATGCATTGTCAACGTGTTCTGAGCTTTTCTGAAAGTTTCAAATGTCTAGCTAGTCGGAAAGTCAGTTAAATTGCAAGATTTGTCCAAACCGTTTTTGAGTTATTACCGTTTTTTGATACATTATGTCCAAAACCTATTTATTTTTGGTCATTATGAACCTAATTTTCCTAAATATCTCCAAAACGGAAAATCATATTAAGTCCAAAAAGGGAGGTGCACAACTAGATGTTATAACAAACCTATGTACCAATTAACAACTTTCTACGTCCAACCGTTTTTGAGTTATGCGACATACACACACACACACACACAGACACACATACATACAGACGTCACGAAAAATCGTGTAAAGTCCCTTATATCTCTAAAACGAGAGCTCGTGTTTAAACGACACTTGCAAGTGTACAACTAGACATCATGACAGTCACACTTATAAATTGGCAACATTCAGCGATCATTCGTTTTCGAGCAATGTGAAATACAAAATCCATTTTGCAAATCGGGGTTACTATACTTCCTTATACTTTGTATAAGGAAGTAAAAAAACACTTAGAAAAAAATCGATTTTTTTTTTTTTTTTTTTTTATTGTTACTGTTTGGTATATGTATAGGAAAATATAGAAGAAAGTCTTGTGGTGGCCACAACATACTAGTCTTAATTTGTATTGAAACTACTTATTTATTTACTTCAGTTTTTTTTTTTCTTTCATCATCTGCATTGCTTAGCAGCGTTTATACTGGTACGTTTCGAAGAACAAAAATGAACTCAATCTGAGGATAAAATTTCCTGAACGAAGTGATCGTTATATATATATATATATATATATATATTAAATTGACTGAAAAATAAAATTCAATCGTTGCTATTTTGAAACACTTGTGTATACGCAGAGAAAAACCTTCCTATACAATGGAAATGTTTATGTGAAGAGTGCAGAAAAGAGCCTGAATTATTCAATTAAAGATAGTTAACGAGAAAAATGTAATATATTAGTTATGTACAATAATAGTAATAATAAATCTGGAGTGACTCCAATGAGCTTTCCGAACATTAAGTAATTAACGATTGTTTAACGGGCGAGAAATCGTTAAATAAGCAAAAGAGAAAATTATAATAGGGCGTATGGGTACTTTTCTTCATGTAGTATGCTGTTTAATTTAACACTATTTCCTTCAAATAATTTGAGCCCATAGAACATAATGATAAATTTTCGTTGTGTCCCTGTAAAAACCTATAAGTACCTAAAACCTATAAACCCCTCACAAAAATCTATAAAGTTCGTGTGATGGTTACTTATAACATGCATAAAAATTTTCAGACCAATCGGATAAGGCATTTAGACGCTATCACATTTTAAATAATTTGAGCCCATAAGCCACAATGATAAAGTATTTTAATTCGTGTCCCTGTTTAAAAAAAAAAAAAAACTTCTAGTGCTAGATTCAACAGAATCTTTATGGTTCATGCTACGATGACCAACAGTACATATATAAATTTTCAGCTCAATCGGATAGGCATTTAGATTCTGATGATTTTTGCCCACAGGCCATAATTGTAAAAAAATATTTTGTTGTGTTCCTGTAAAAAAAATATAAGTACCAGATTCACCAAGAGCTATACAGTTCGAGCAACAGTAACTTTTAACAAGTATATAAATTTTCAGCTCAATCTTATTAGGCATTTAGACGCTATGGCACTTCGAATAATTTGAGCTCATAGGTCATAATTATAAAGAATATTTTGTTGTGTCCCTGTAAAATTTCTATACTTGCTAGATTCTATATGTAGTAAATTTATACACTTCGTGCAACGGTGACCTATAGCATGATTGTATAAATTTTTAACTGAATAGAATAAAGCATACGCTCTCGCAGTTTAAAAATATTGGCCCATATAGATCATAATGATAAAGAATTTTTCTTTGTGTCCTGTAAAAAATCCATAAACGCTAGTTTTCCCACAATTCATACAGTTCATGTGACAGTGACTCATAACATGTGTATAATTTTTCAGCTCAGTCGAATAAGGCATTTAGACGCTATCGCACTTTAAAAAGTTTGGGCCCATAGACCATAATGATAATGAGTTTTTCTTTGTGTCCCTGTAAAAAAACCTAGAAGTGTTCACCAAAATCAATAGGGTTCGTGCATGGTGACCTACAATATACGTACTAACTTTAAGCTCATTCGAACAAAGCGTTTAGACGTTATCGTGTTCACTCACATACATACACACATCACGTAAAAATAGTAAATATATGAATTCATGGGACCTCAAAACGTATAGAAACACCAAAATTTCAAACTGGAATTTTTGACATAATTACAATACTTTCCTATAGAGTCCGGAAATCACAAATTACATAAACTTATGACCACTTAGGTGTCTAAATAAAATATTATTTTCAACTTAGGACTGATTTGAAAACTAATTGAACAAAGAGTAGCGAGCAACAAAGCTGAATCATAATTTACTTCAGACTGAACAGAAAAGATTTTTTTAACGCATAGAAAGAAAGAACAACAACAAAAAAAAGAAGAGTTATTTGAATGAATCATCGGAAGTTTTCGGTGATTTAGCAGTAGTCTGGCACCAAGGGAAGTAAACAATCTATTAATTATAGTTGTACATGTGTTTTTTTCTACATTTACATTTTTAAAATTTACTATTTTGGTCCGAATCAAATCGTAATGTAGTATTAAATATTAAGGTTATTAATTTTTTAATTTTATTAAAATGTATGGCAATCAAGCTTACAATTTCTACAATGTAATTAATTTATATTAATATAATTATAAATTTATTTTAATTAAAATTAAAATGAATGAAAGGGGATAGAAAAATTACGACCCGCATCTAGATTTGACTAACACATAGTGAAAAAACTGAAGATGTTCATTAGATACTGAGATGTAGCCATTTCTAAAATTGTAGTTCTTGAATGAAGAATAGCAGTGTATAGGGATTATAGGGTGTATCTTATAGGAATTACGCTATGGTGGATATTGAAATTAAAATAAATCATTCCAAAAATATAATTAAAGGCATTCCGATGATTAAGGCGTGATCTATTGGGTTCCACAATAACCCTAATTTAATCTTCCTTAAAGTTATTAATATACATCTTTCTTTTAATTAATAAAAATTAATAGTATAGAATATCAACATTCTGACTGTAATCTATATATTCATGCAATTACTTTCTTTCTTTATTAGAACAACATTGAGTGATGATAATGGTACTAGTGGCCAATAAGTTTAAATTAGTGTGTGAGTCATAAACCATATACCAATAATCAGAGATAAAAAAAAATCTGGTGTGAAACAACCACACGACTTTCATTACCCACTATTACACGTATTATACGCACTTTTTGGAGATAATGTGATCAGAAGACATAGAATTGACCGAATGAAATAGACAACTAAAAATTTTCCAGTAACAGAAAATGAATACACACGGAAAGACATATAAAACAGAGTTTACATAACAAGTAAAAAAAAAAAAAAAAAAAATTTTTTTTTTTTTTTTTTTTTTTTAACACCAATTTCCGAGATTTAAAACTGATATATCTGATCAGGATGACTATTAATTTTCCTGTAATAACCGCGTAAAGCATGAAAAAGAATATCTAAAATTAGTTTATGTAACAATTTTATAATAAAATCGTTAGAGCCGTTTTTGAGACACCGACTTTTACCAAAACTTGGCATATTTAATTGTTGACTAGAAAACAACAATTGCATACAAAAGGATAGTTAAAAGAGGATTAATATTGCAAATCTGAAAAAAAAATCCATACAGCCGTTTTGAACGGAACGTACTTACAGTACCTGAAATTCAGATATTTGTACAGGACGCCTATCAATTTTCCCGAACTAACCAACTATATCATTCGAAAGGGCATCTAATGGAATGTTCATACAATAAGTTTGAAGAAAATCGTTAGAGCCGTTTTTGAGGTATGGACTTCCGGTTTCGGATGACCCACTTCCGGTTTTCCAATTTTCACCAAAATTTAGAAAATTCATCTGTACACTAGACCTGTCCTAATTCTGAAGTTTCGTGGTTCTATCTTTATTAGTTTCGGAGATATAATAGTCAGAAGATTCCCCACACACATACACACACACACACACTGACCAAATGCCAAAAACCACTTTTTTGGACTCAGGAGACCTTAAAGCATGTAGATCAGGTGAAATCTCGATATCGAATTTTTGGACCGAATACAATATTTCCATTACCAACGGTAATAGAAGTAAAAAGAAAGAGAATAACTAGAATTAATAACAAACTCTACATATATATATTTTTTTAATTTTATATTTATTCCTGGTATTAAATTTCTAATCCAAGTACAGAAAATAATTTTTTTATCTTAACTATGTTTATCCTTAAGTTGTTGTTGTTGTTGCCGTTTTACATATTTTGGAATCGCGTCGAGCCTGTTATTATCATTTTTTGTCCGGGCAGGGCCGGGTCGGGCTGGACCGCACACTGGTAAAAAATAAACGGGTCGGGCCGGATTTTTCGATTTCATGCCGGGCCGGGCGTCAAAATTTCGGCCCGTGTGAACCTCAAACTTGAATAGAGGTGGACTTTTAAAGAAGTTTACTAAAAGTAATATTTGAATTCCGATTTCGATTACATTTCATTAGAACTAACTGAGATAAGAACAGTGCACTTATGTTTGTTTAGCATTATTTTTACTTCCATTACCCGACTACCGTAGGTAATTGGAAGTATTGTATTCGGTCCGAAAATTCGATATCGAGATTTCACCTGATTTACATGTTTTAAGGTCTCCTGAGTCCAAAAAAGTGGTCTTTGGCAATTGGTCAGTGTGCATGTGTGTGTGTGTTGGGGGGGGGATATTCTGACTATTATATCTCCGATACTAATAAAGATAGAACAACGAAACTTCAGAATTGAGACAGGTCTGGTGTAAAGATGGATTTTCTAAATTTTGGGGGAAATTGAAAAACCGGAAGTGGGACATCGGAGACCGGAAGTGGGACCGTATGTCCGTATTTCAAAAACGGCTCTAACGATTTTCTTCAAAATTGCTATATAAACATTCTATTAGATGTCCTTTCGAATTATATAGTTGGTTAGTTCAGGAAAATTGATAGGCGTCCTGTACATATAGCTGAATTTCAGGTACTGTAAGTGCGTTCCTTTCAAAACGGCTGTATGGATTTTTTTCAAACTTGCAATATTATCCTCTTTTAAATATACGCGTGTATTAACTTTCTCTTGCTGTAAAAGTTCCATTAGGTTAATTCTGTGTCTTCTGATCACATTATCTCCAAAAAGTGCATATAATACGTATAATAGTGGGTAATGGAAGTCGTGTGGTTGCTTCACACAAGACTTTTTTTTTTTTTTGCTGAAAAATAGAAAAGGGGGAAAACAGAAAAGGGAAAAAAAACAGAAAAAGGGATAAAAAACTGAAAAATCAGTTTTTTTTGTTAAAAACAGCTCTTTTCTATTAAAAATACAGATTTTTCTGTAAAAATTACAGAATTTTTTTATTTAGCATGGTAAAAAACAGAAAAGTGGGAAAAAACAGATAAAGGGTTAAAAAAAACAGAAAAAAATTGTTTTTTCTCTAAAACAGCTCTTTTCTGTAAAAAATACAGAGTAGTCTTGTACAAACTACAGATTTTTTTTACAGTGTAAAAGCGTGTTAAAAAGAAAGAAACTGTGAAAAATTCGCAAGGGTTTGCTAGTTATTATTATTTAAATAATCCTTGATTTCGAGAAATCTGAGAACTGTTTGGGAAAATTGACTTTCGACCATCTGGCAACAACGTTTTTCTTTTAATTAAAATTTCTGGTGTAAAACTAATTTATAAGAGTTGTAGATTATACGCAGAAAAGTATGAAATTATTTTTCATATCCACCGGTAATTTTTAGTTGTAAAATTATATCACTATAAAAGCGAACATCGCAAATGTAACATGGGATACAAATGTAAACTTTTTTATTAAAAACTTCGCATGTTAACAATTTGACTTACGTTATTAAATGATATTCCTCTTAAATTACAGGCTAAAATTTTTGAAATTGCCTTTAAATTACATGCTAAAAATTTTCTTTATAGCTAGTTCTCCGTTCGTTTCAATATTTAAATATTTTTTTTATATCTTAAACGAATTGAGTATATAAAAAGGTTTCAGTAAAATATTTATTT
>CAWVNO010000746.1:0-33110 GCA_963930645.1 Salticus scenicus | reverse complement strand
AGAGTTCCGATAGGTGAATGAACACTTTTCCAATAGGCTTAAGTCTATAGAAAGGGAATTTAAATATTCATCTCCTAACATTTCTCTCACATTTTTACCATGTTTTTATTAACTTCAGTTCTTGATTGTTTGTGTGTTTGTGTGTTTTTCAGGGACAAATCTTGCAATCGATTTTTAACTAACTTCCCGACTAGCTAGATATTTGAAATTTTCAGCACAACTCACAACAAGTTGACAATACATTTTTCTACATTCCTTCGGCAGCATTCATATGATTCAACAGAAAACTTATTTAACTAACTTCCCGAGTAGCTAGACATTTGAAACTTTCGGAATAGTTCAGAATACGGTGAAAATGCTTTTTAAAAATATTTTTATCAAATTGCTTCGGGACCCTGCTGCCTTCGGCAGCTTTTCCAGTACAAAGCTTGCAATCAACTTTTAACTAACATCCCGGCTAGATAGCCATTTAAAACTTTTATAATAGCTCAAAAGACGATAGCAAGGAATTTTTTTAATACTTTTATCTAATTGCTGGGGTTACGGCTGCCTTCAGTAGCGTTTATATGATTCAACAAAAAAGTTAAAAACATGGTTTATTTTTTTTTTCTTATAATTATTGATACATTAGCCTTATTTAAATTTTCTAATTGATTTTACTGTATGAATTTTTTGCGTATTATTGCGCGTATTTTCCTTCTTGTTTTTGGTTTTTGCTTTAAGCTGCTTTTAATGCAAATCTAGGCTGCAGCTGCTGTTACAGCACTACATAAATATCACCCTATTTACATGCAACATACTTTCAATGCCCTTAAAAGAGTAATTATGTATGTTTCAATCTCAGTTTGCTAATTTTTCGTCGTGTTTATTCAATTTTGTACTCCTCCATGTGATTCTTGATTACAACTGCTGCAATATTTGAGAAGGTTTTCAATATATATATTTATACAGAGAGAGTAAAATCATTTTTTTAATGTTCAAAACATAACACATTTTATTTGAATATATGAATAGAAATGTTAACAATGCAATACATTTACTATCGGAATATCACTTGCAATATGTCCTTGGTATATATATATATAGATATACACTAACAGAAAATCAGATTTTTAGACAGCAGGATGCATATTTTTCTTTACTTTTTATCACAAATAAATGATATGTTTATAAATTATAATATAAATGTTCTAAATAAATATAAATATCTTATATTATATTAATATAAATATTCTAAATTATAAAATGATGTGTTTATAAATTAATATTATATAACAGAAATCGAACTGAAAGTTTTTCAAGGAAATTCAATAATTCTTCTACGTTATCAGATAGTTACCGGAAATTATTTTGTAGTATTACCTCAAATTTTTTTCATCCACCAATATGGAATATAATAGCCTATTAATATTATGCATATAGTGTAATAAATGTTTTACATAATGTATAAATTAATTATTGCACATCGATACATACTTATATACGTTTATTTATAATTCAAGATCTAGTACTAAAATGTATTTAATTAGAAAAGTACTTTGGTCATTATTTTTCCATAAAATCAAATGTTTGAAATAATCATTAAAATAATAATAATATTGGTTATAAAATATATTGTTATATATAAAAATATATTGTTATAAAATGAAATTGGCTTTCAATATTGTTTTACTTCATTAAGAGTTTGCACATATTTTAAAGGCAAATAATAAACATATTTTTCTTTCTTATATATATATATTTATATATATATTTTTACGTTAAGCTCCAAATTGTTAGCTAATTTAATGAAAATATTTAATCCGTAATATATAGTACTATATATTCTGTATGGGGTAAAGATAATTTACAGGATATATTTACATAAAATATACTTTACGTTAATAACAAATAAAACATTTTATTCCAAATTTTGAGCTTAGAGAACAACATTTCACAAAGATTTCATTAAAAGATTTGGAAAATTCTACCAAAGAGACGTGATGTTCGGAGACCCCTCATAAAAACGTTAGATACGATTTTTGAAAAATTAATATAACAATGTAATTGAAATTTTGATCAATTTTTCAAAATAGAATTTACTAAGTCTTAAAGAAAGGATTAAAAAAAAAAAAAAAAGAAAAAGAAAGAAATTTGAATGTTTGGCAGAGTTGTACGTAATAACCGTATAACTTTTACTATATTTTACTCCACGTATAGAAATGTAAAATTAGTTGTGCTTAAGCGTATTACGTGTGCAAAATTTTGATGCTGTCGATCCATTAGTTTTGACAAATCGTGTCCGCCCACCGCCTGTCTCAGGGGAAACCACGATCCACTAGCTGAATTTTCCAAATTTTTTGTGAAAAAAAATAATAATAATATTTAAATGTTGTTGTTTCATATAATCAAAATTCTGAAAAAAAAAAAAAAATAAAATAAAATATATATATATATATATATATATATATATATATAAGAGAGAGAGAGAGAAAAATAGAAATCATGCAGACTCCAAAATTCACATAACATCTCAATGCCATTTAACAAAACTACCTTTGCGAATATATATATATATATAACGCAAAAAAAAAAAAAAACATTAATAAGCTGAATTTGCATTTTAAAATATTAACTATATAATGAATTAATATAACAATGTAATTGAAATTTTGAGAAATTTTTCAAAATAGAATTTACTAAGTCTTAAAGAAAGGATAAACAAAAAAAAAAGAAAGAAAAAGAAAGAAATTTGAATGTTTGGCAGAGTTGTACGTAATAACCGTATAACTTTTACTATCTTTTACTCCACGTATAGAAATGTAAAATTAGTTGTGCTTAAGCGTATTACGTGTGCAAAATTTTGATGCTGTCGATCCATTAGTTTTGACAAATCGTGTCCGCCCACCGCCTGTCTCAGGGGAAACCACGATCCACTAGCTGAATTTTCCAAATTTTTTGTGAAAAAAAAAATAATAATAATAATAATAATATTTAAATGTTGTTGTTTCATATAATCAAAATTCTGACAAAAAAAAAAAAATAAAAATAAAAATAAATATATATATATATATATATAAGAGAGAGAGAGAGAAAAATAGAAATCATGCAGACTCCAAAATTCATATAACATCTCAATGCCATTTAACAAAACTACCTTTGTGAATATATATATATAACGCAAAAAAAAAAAAAAAAAAAAAAAAAACATTAATGAGCTGAATTTGCATTTTAAAATATTAACTGAATAATGAATTCACCGTGCCATTGTATATTTTTATTTAGTGTATGATATTACATTTTAATATCCTTTAGTAACAAGCTTTTTAATGTTGTTGTATTATTTTCTTGCTTTTATAGCCATGTAAACAAATTGTTTCATTTCAAATGTTCCTCCGAAAAAACATTATGAGTGTATATAAATACTTTTCTATAAATTAAATAATAAAATGATATTTTTTCTTTCACATTTGTGGATTATGATGGTTAATTTTCTCCTTTATTACTAAATAGATATACACTTATACAGTGCCTAGTAAGTTTGTTATTCTTTCCAAAAATATGTTTTAATTCGTGATTATTAGGACACGAAAAGAATTATAATAATAAAAAAATAACCAATATCATATATGTTTCATTTGATTGGTATATTAGTTATAAACATACTTTTATTGTCCTATTATTACATTATTAGAGTAACCTATTTAATTCATTATTAAAATATTAAAATGTTTATTTGGTTAGATAAAATTATTTTTTTTTTACATCTGTTGAGTCTTTATATATATATATATATATATTATTCAATTCCTTAATATTTTACAAACCTCTACGAAATATATATTTCTATTAAAATATATTCATGTCCTTATACATAATCTTTAAAATAGAAACATTTTGTCGTTCAGATTTAGTCATCTATTCAGTTTCAAAATTCATTATATAAGCAAATTCCTTTATACTGTTACAAAGAAAATTATTCTGTATTTCTATTGAAATTCATATACTTCAAAAATTTAAAGAGTTATTTTAGAGAAAATGAAATACTTGTAAATGCATACTGCTATATATATATATATATATATATATAAAGGAACATTCTCCTTTTATTATATTTCAAATATTTCATATTTCTGAAACACAAACAGTTGGAAAAGTCGTTGCAACATCACCAAGTTAAAATTATTTTAGAAATAAATAAATAAATAAAATGAAGTTTCCTTTTAAGAAATACTGAAAAAAAAAAAAAAAAAAAAAAAGAAAGTTAATTTTTAGAAATAATTAAAAACAACAAATTAAGATTTAAACGCAATTCTTAAAAAAAAAAAAAAAAAAAGAAAAAAAAAAAAATTTTTTTTTTTTTTTTTTTTTTTTTTTTTTAGAAATTTACATTGTTGCCAATTTTTAGGGGTTTTTTTTTGGCGCATTGTCTAACAAGTACGTGAAAACTCGTTGTTCTTTTACGTTTTCTAGAATGTCAACTGCGAGTTGTCTGGTCGTATGTTTGCTCCCCATATTTATAAAGCCATGAGAAACGTATAGCATGTTAACGTAAAAATGAATAAATGGCCTCAATAAAGAGAACAAAAAATGAAAGTTGGCTTACGTAAACAGTAAATTTATTAAGTAATGCACCGAAAATACAATTATACACTTTTTATGAGAAAAAAAAATCTAGATCAGCTAAAAAAATTCTATTTGGTTTTTTAGGATTACAATTCGCTATAATTAGAGCTTGTAGTAATATTATAAGTTAAATTAATTTCTTACACCAGAATCCACAAAGGTCAGTGGAATTCATGTTGGAGAATAGCCACCACTATTTTATAATAATATTTTTTAATACATTTAGATGAGTATAATATGTAGAAAAATGCCACCAAAAATTTCGATTAAAATATATTGGTATTACATCTGACGGGAAAACCAAAAAAAAAAAAAGCTCAAAGCATGCAATTGAAAAGAGAGAAACTGGCTAGAACTTTAATGAGGGTCTAAAGCTACCGTGAGTACATTACGAAGGACAGCAATGAAAATCGAAAGTAGCAATAGAAATATATATATATATATATATATATATATATATATATATATGCGCAATTAAATATTCATTATTTATGCTTGTGCATTTTTCGTTATCAAGGAAAGAGTTAACAGAAAAGTTAAAAACAATTTTAAGGAATATATACACACATTAAAGAGCGCATTGCATTTGTATAGAATTTTTTCTGAAACTTAATAGGAATAAATAAACAAATATTATGACCTCTAAACCTATTTAAATTAGAGGACATGATTATCTAGCAGCATTATAAAAACACAATTTGTGAAATCAAATGAAATTACTGAAGCTAAACGTCTTAACGACAAACAGTTTTCAAGAAACTTGACAATAATTCATTAAATTGGAATCTGATATTTTATAATTTAAAAACCATTTCATTTCTGATGTCAATACAAGAAATATAAATTATGTTGATTAACAAAAAATATATGCGTTATGAAAAGAATAAAGTAAAAGATGAATAATGTAAGAAAAGAAAAAAGAAAACAGTAAAACATAACAATTAAGAAATATTATGTATAAACAAGGAAATGATAACAGGAATGATTTGAAATTAGTGGATCTGTAATTAAGAAGTATTGAAATCAACTTATTATTAAGTAGTTCATTTTCTTTTCTTTTGCATTATAGTGTATACATACATACATATATACGGATATAGATAGATAAAGAGATAGATATACACACACAAGCACATACACACATGTATATCCAATGTATATATATAACGCCCTTTTATGGGAATAACGGTGGCCCAACGACCACTTTGCTAGATGTAGATCTCTATATTCTGATACAATGCGCGGATAATTGAAAAAAAAATATTTTCAGCGCTTTATCGTTCCGCCACTGTTCCGCTTAGCAGATAAAGGAGCACATTTCTCTTTTAGGAATTCGTTGCAAAGTTGAAATGCACGATTACTTGAAATTGTATGACTGCTTATACGTGCTCTAAATATCTTATATATACATTGAATGTCTTGAAACAGATGTATGTTTTTCAGGTTCACCATGTGATGACCCCTATAGAAAACGGTTTAAATACTGCGACAATTTTTCGTACATAGACACCAATTCGCTTTGCAACTTTTTTATTCTAAACTAGGTTTTTCTATAAAACATAGTTTAAATTTTTTATAATGTGAAGTACACGATGAAATTATTATTTACTATTAATAGAACTAAATCGCCGTTTCATGCATTACCACTATATTTGTATCATTGTATATATATATTGGGTTGATCGGAAAGTCATGTCGTATTTTGCTAACAGATGTCGTTAGTGCATTATTTGCAGTAAGAGCACAATGCACGCACACCGCACTGAAATACTATATAAGGTCATACTTCTACCCCATTCAATAAACAGAAAATTGTTCAATTCGAATGAGTTGGATAGATTTTATACGGATATGAAAATGGAGGAAAACACTGTTGATTTTCGCTATGTTTTGCTTTTTTATTTCCGCAAAGGCAAGAATGCGACGCAAGCTTTTGAAAAGTTGCGTAAGTTTTATGGGGACGATGAACCACCTCAATCCTCGTCCAAAGAAAACATTCACCAGAGAAAGGTCATGCTGTCAGCGTGGTGGAATTTTAAAGGGGTTGTGCATTTCGAGCTCTTACTAAGGAATCAAACGATTAATTCAGCCGTGTACTATCAGCGATTGGACAAATTGAACAATGGAATCAATCAAAAGCCGCCAGAACTCGTGAATCGTAAAAGCGTTCTGTTTCACCCAGACAACATAAGACCACACACAAGTTTTGTTACCCACTAAAAACTGTTGGAGCTTGGTTGGGATGTGTTGCCCCAAACACCGTACTCACCTGAACTTGAACCTTCAGATTATCATTTTTTCTCTCTTTTAAGGATTCTTTGAATCCTAAAACATTCGATTCCGATGAGTCTATAAATCGGCACCTGGTACAGTTTTTCGCTTCTAAAGGCAGGCCATTCTACTAGCGTGGAATTATGAATTATATTATTTATATTTATTGCCTTGTTGAACGATGGCAAAAGATCATCGAACAAAATGGCGAATACATTATTGATTGAATTCTTATTTTTATAGAAATAAATCACCTTTGAAAAACATAGTAAATATATGACATGAATTCCCGATCAACCCAATACATACAGATTGAAAACCTTTTCAAACAGTCCAGAAGATGAAACCAAGTATCACATGAATAGCTAGAAATAACATTAAAAAAGATTTATGAAAAATATTAAGCATTCTTTAATTAAAACATATTACATCAATAATTTTCAAAAGGCATGGTTTGAATGCTGCATGGAAAATAGGTGTTATATCTGTCTTACTGTATGTTATTAGCTAAAAATTTACAGTAAGCTGTACCCTATAACCCTCAAAGGACGTGAGAAAAAATTCAAACTCAACGAGGAAAAAGGAATAATCGAAAGAGAAACATCTTTAAATTCTACAATCACCAATATTACATAAAATATAAAATCAATCCTAAGAATAAATGAAACTAAATTATTATTTATTAAAAAAATGAAAAAACCGTTGATAACTCCTGAAACATACCAGAAGGACCACGAGACTAAATAGAGTTAAATTCTCATTGAGATGAAGAGTCGTAGTTAAATTCTATATTATTGAGTAAAAATAAAATTAAAAATAAAATGTAACTTCTAATTATAATAAAAACCAAACAAAAAAAAAAGTTAAATTTGATTAAATTTTAATTTAATTCATACAAAATTATGGTATTCTGAATTTCGCAATACAGAAGTAAAGTTCGAATGTGAAGATTTTTCAATGGATTAGAGAAAAAAAAAATAATGACGCCCATTTTTTTTTTTTTTTTTTTTTTTTTTTAGTGTTTTGCATGAGTAAACATAAACAAATGTTTGCTTTTTAAAAAATTCTATTAGAAAATCGGACACTTATAAAAAAAAAAAAAACCATACAGAAGATAATTAATTAAAGTTATTATATGAAACAAATCAGGAGGTTTAACAAAGGTTTCGCTGTTGGATTCCTCTTCAAAAGGAAACTTATAAAAATTCTTTATACAGACGGAATAATTAAAATCACCATAATAAAAGTAATTAATATGTATATATATATATATGTATATATATATATATATATATATATATATATATATATATATATATATATATGTATGTATGTATAATAATAATAATAAAAATAATAATTATTATTATTATTAAATACATAAGAAAAAAATATTCATAGGAATTTGATAGTTAATTATGAAATTAAAAATTATTAAAAGTTAGAATTTCTTAAAATTTAACATTTAGAATTTAGATTTGGAAAGCATTTTTTTTTTTCGTGTGTAATATGTAAACACCATTGCAAGGATTAGAAGACATTAAAAATAAGATTTAAGTACTGATTTTACTAGATATTTAGAATAACCATACTGTCTAGCCTGAAAATGGATAGATTTAACGCTTTTACTTTTATAATTATCAGAAGAAAGATTTTTTATTCTATAAATAATAATAATAATAATAATAATAATAAGTATATTTTTATATATACTTTTATGTAAAAATTGATTTGAAAGATTTTTAAATCTTTAAAAGTTTATTTCTTTATTTATCATATTATTTTTAGTTAAGGAAAGACTATTAGGTTGATTTCTTTAGAAATCGACCTATTGCAACCACTTCGTTTATCTATCTATCTATCTATCTATCTATATATATATATATATATATATATATATAAATGAATGTTTGTCTGTATGTTACTTATAAAATCGTAAACGACTTGAACGATTTCGATCATTCTTTTTTTGTTTTTTTCCTTATAGGTCAGGGATGGTTTAGGAAAAAAAATTGAAAAAATCTTTATGAAAATAATAAACTTATTGACTTATATTGACTTAATATAAGCCATTTAAATTTTTAATTGTTGCCAAAAAAAGTTTACGAGATATATTTATTTATTGTTTTCAGCATAAAATGAAATGTGCTTTCATGAGAAAAATAAGAAATTACTAAATGTTAAATTGGTCGATGAGAAAATGACACATTATAATTTTAAAATAAAATAGTAATATTACAAATCTAACATATTTCTTCTGAATTTTATTTCACAGCATTTTTTTTATATACCTCAACTTCAGATTTTTTTTTTTTTTTTTTTTTTTTTTTTAGTATGGCGGATGAAACACGCTTGGCATAAAAGTTAATTCAGCATTATGGTAAAGGTATTTTCTTATTGATAATTCTTGACAATTTTTTATAATTTTGATGCTGAAGTAGATCGGACATTTTTCGCCAAGGAAAAGATAGAAAGAAATACGCAAGCGAAGTGATGACCTCACTGACCGTTCGTGGATGCAAGAAAAATATTTCCTATGTTAAACGCCCATTGGATTTTTTGTAAAAAATTATTAAAAATCGAGGAAGAATATTTCCCGATTTTAATCCGCATATTTAGGTATAGATATGTATTAGTTATCATGTCCATGCATTAGATTAAATTATTTTTGTTGTAAAATTGACAAAATTTAAATTTTTAATTTCAAAACTCTAGAAAAAAAAATGGCAAACTTCCATATTCGATTGAAAACACAAACATTTAATTTCAAAGGATGATATTAACACAATAAATATCCAACTAATATACTGATTAAAAGGGAAATGATAAATATTCTATCATAATTTGCAGTCAAATTTGTTTCCAAATGTCTAAATAAAGTATCTGATATAAGATACTAATATGTTGTAGCGGAATAGATTTGATATCGGTCATCCTTGGTAGAAAAATAAAATATCGCCAAATTATTTGGCGAACATAATTTAATTCCTTTCAAAAATCATGGTTATTTTAACAACTTATTTTAAGACAGTAATGAATAATATGAAACAATATTTCGTACAATGCATATTACGAAAATATACATCTGGCATGTATATTTTCGTATTACGTTTTTGATCACCAAATACAATAAGCGCCAAGAACGACAGAGTTTTGAAATTTAAAATTAAAATTTTGTCAATTTGACAGCAAAATAACTTAATCTAACACATGCACATGATAACTAATACATATGTGTACCCAAATAAGGGGATTAAAATCGGGAAATAATTTTCTTCGATTTTTAATCATTTTTTACAAAAAATCCAATGGGCGATAGACATAGGAAATCATTTTCTTGCATCCACGGACGGTCAGTGACGTCACACTTCGCTTGCGTATATTAACAATAATCGCATAAATTATATTTTGGTCTAAAACGGCAACAAAAATTTAAAAGTCGCCAAGGGCATTAAGGCTGTACCATGATTAAGTTTACATACGAATTTATTTATTTTTCTATATACCAACTACTATTAACTAAGCATGAAGTATATATAACCACAAAATAATAATTGTCTCATGCGATAGAAGTTGCCGATCATAGCATATTGTAATATTATATGTGGCTTGAAATTGCTGTCATTCTATGGTTGATTGATTAAATCAAATAAATATAGGAAATAACTTGAGAGCAAATATTATGTACATCACATATAATGTTGTTCATATGTAACTGGGATTCAGATATAAAAGAGCTACTTCAAATTTTTCGATACTGTCCGTATCGAAACTGTTATGTATGATAAGCAACCAAATGGAAGCCCACGGGTAAGCTATTGTCGCAGGCAATAGGGACAGGCACCGGAGATTGCAAGGACAAACAAGGCGCTGCCTAAGGCAGCGGGAACCCAAAGCAAGCTTTTGACCGATTTCAGTTTTTTTTTTTTTTTTTTTTTTTTCATAAAGCATATAGAAATGAGTTTGCCAGCGAAGCGGGCAAAGCCGTCCAAAATTGTTTAAGAACTAAAATATTATTCAACAATTCGCCGGGAAATGAAAAAAAAAAAAAAAAAATCATTTATTTGTAAAAAAAAAAAAAAATAAATAAAATAAAATAAATAAAAATTTGAAACTCATAAATATTATATGAATTTCACCACATAGTTAAAATTTTCATTAACCAGTCACCAAATTATTATTAGAACCAGATTAATATTGTGCAATAGTGAACTAAAATCATACAAAGAAAGGTTTCGAAATAAAATTCATAATTGACGACCCAGTTTTTATACTTCCACAACGCAGTACTGTTTTAGTACAGAATCCCTATGGACGAATTTTAAATTTTTATCGCCATGTTGGCGATAACTTTTTATTTATTTATTTTGGCATTTTATTTTGGCTTTCAATGAGTTACAAATTTTTTTTAGTGTACTTTATTAGACTCTGTTTTGCACAGCACCACAATGATAAGGTTTCATTTCATTACATATTATGATCAAACCGTCAGTTCCCACACATACACATCAAAATTTCCACGTGAACGAAGTCGCGGGTAACAGCTAGTATATATATATATATATATATATATAATGAAAATTTTGTCATCACGATAACTCCCGAAATAATACTCCAAATCGAACCAAATTTGGACAGTGAACTGATCTTATAAATATCTTGAACGAGTTCGTTAACCAAGTTGTTCCGACTTTTTGTTTTCAAGTGGCAGCCACTTGAATATTTCTAACCCACATTGTAAAAAAGCGTATTTAAAGCAAGATTTGCTTGAAGTTTTATGTAAATCTACACTACATAAGGGTGTGAATGAACTTTATTAATGAAAGTTATCTGCCATTTTTAATAAAGTGGCGGATATCTTAAGTTAAGCAGGGCCACTTGAACTCAGGCACCACTTGAAAATTTAAAATCCCGATAACTTCCGAAATAATACTCCAAATCGAACCAAATTTGGACAGTGTCTTAACTTGTGTTACGAACACCTAAGATGAGTTTCTTGGATGAGTTCGTTAACCAAGTTGCCCAAACTTTTAGTTTTTAAGTGGCAGCCACTTGAATATTTCTAACCCACATTGTAAAAAGCGTATTTATAGCAAGATTTGCTTCAATTTTTATGTTTATCTAGACTACATAAGGGTCTCAATGAACTTTATTAATGAAATTTATCTGCCATTTTTAATAAAGTTGCGGATATCTTAAGTGGAGCCACTTGAAATCAGGCTACCACTTAAAAATTTAAAATCACGATAACTTCCGAAATAATACTCCAAATCGAACCAAATTTGGACAGCGTCTTAACTTGTGTTATGGATATCTTGGATGAGTTTCTTAACCAAGTTGCTCCACCATTTTGTTTTCAAGTGGAAACAACTTGATGTTTTTAAATTCAAATAGTAAACAAGTCCTTCCGGCTTATTCGGAAGGGTAGGTTGATTTCTTTTTCCTTATCAAGTAGCCGTCACTTTGTTTCAAAATGGCGGCTACATATTATTAATGCACTTGGTAGAAATATTGATGTAGGCTATGCACAAATGGATTTTTAAGCAAATCGGTTCATAAATACCTTTTAATGTGAATTTAAAATTTTCAAGTGGCCGGCGATTGGAAACAAAAAGGTGAGTTAAGTTGACAATATATGAAATGTATTTGTGAGATAAGTCTACTGTACACATATAGTTCGAATTAATTCAAAATTTCAAAAGTCATCGTGTTGAAAAATTAAGTGGCTGGCACTTCGATCAAAATGGCAGAGAAAGTTCCTCATCTAAAATATCGTTTCAAATTTGAAAATAATTTTTTTTTAGAAATTCTTTCAAAGAGGCTTAGTAAGTTGATAAAATGCTAGTTTTCTGCATTTCTAGCTTGTCTTAGCATTAAAATAGCCTAATTTTTCCTTAAAAACGCATTAAAAAGATCCAGCAACGCAGGTAATGGATTTGGCGCAAAATTTGGCGGCTTTTCTCCAATCGCGAATTTTTTGGCGACTTTTGGCGAGAAAATACTTATTATCGACATACCAAAGATGGACGCAATAACGTGATTGGTTCACGAGTTACGTAAATTTTGTAGATTTTTGTTGTTTGAATGATAAATCCATTTTTCAACTTTAATTTGAATTAACTATTTCTAAAGTTGCCGTGATAACAAATTTTCCAGTGGGCGCCAGTTGGAAACAATACAGTGGAACAAGTATATTTGTATAACTTCCTTGTCCAGTTCTAGTTCAAATTAAATCAGTATTTCAAAAATTATCGTCATAAGAAATTTTCAGGTGGCACCACTTGGAGAAAAAAGCCTAGTGAGATGCTCAACGACCTTATCTGAGATATTTGAAGGATAAATCCACTAGCCAAATTTGATGTGAATTTATTCTGTGTTACTAAAGTTACTATATTGACCAATTTTCAAGTGGCAGCCACTTGGACATAAAATTGCGGATCAAGTCACCAAGTGAACTTATCCTAGATATCTGAACCATAAGTTCACTATCCAACTTTTATTTTAATCAGTTTAGTATTTAAAAAGTTATCGTGATGGCATATTTTCAAGTGGCAATGTGATTTCAAGTGGCTGGAACTTCGAAACAAGATGTCGGGATAAGTTGCCCAGAAAAAAAAAAATCAAGATAATTATATGATAATATCACTGTCCAAATTTGGTTCGATTTGGAGTATTATTTCAGAAATTATCGTGATTTTAAATTTTCAAGTGGGAGCCTGATTTCAAGTGGTCCCGCTTAACTTAAGATATCTGCCACTTTATTAAAAATGGCGGATATAGTGTACTAATAAACTTCATTGAGATCCTTATGTGGTCTGTATTTACATCAAAATGCAAACAATTTCGGAATACGCTTTTCACAATTTAAATTTGAAATTTTCAAGTGGTCTCCACTTGAAAACAAAATGGTGGAGCAACTTGGTTAATAAACTCATCTAATATATTTATAAGATAAGTTAAGACACTGTCTAAATTTGGTTCGATTTGGAGTATTATTTCGGAAGTTATCATGGTTTTAAATTTTCACGTGGTAGCCTGATTTTAAGTGTTCCCACTTAACTTAAAATATACGCCACCTTATTAAAAATGGCGAATAAAGTTCATTAATAAAGTTATTTGAGACACTTGTATAATCTATGTATGCATCAAAATTAAAAAAATTTCGGAATATGCTTTTTACAATTTGAATTTGAAATTTTCAAGTGGTCTCCACTTGAAAACAAAATGGCGGAGCAACTTTGTTAACAAATTCATCTAAGTTATTTATAAGATAAGTTAAGACACTGTCCAAATTTGGTTCGATTTGAAGTATTATTTCAGAAGTTATTGTGATTTTAAATTTTCAAGTGGTAGAGTGATTTCAAGTGGCCCCGCTTAACTTAAGATATCTACCCTTTTATTCAAAATGACGGATAAATTTCATTAATAAACTTCATTGAGACCCTCATATGGTCTGTATTTACATCAAATTTCAAACAAATTCGGAATGCGCTTTTTACAATTTGATTTTGAAAATTTCAAGTAGTCTCCACTTGAAAACAAAATGGCGGAGCAACTTGGTTAATAAACTCATCTAATATATTTATAAGATAAGTTAAGACACTGTCTAAATTTGGTTCGATTTGGAGCATTATTTCGGAAGTTATAGTGATTTTAAATTTTCAAGAAATATTTTTTTAAAATATCCGCCACTTTATTAAAAATGGCGAATAAACTTCATTAATAAACTTCATTGAGACCCTTATGTGGCCTGTATTTACAACAAAATTCAAGCAAATCTTGCTTTAAATACGCTTTTTACAATGTCGGTTTGAAATTTTCAAGTGGCTGCCACTTGAAAACAAAAAGTCGGAGCAACTTGGTTAACGAACTCATCCAAGATATTTATAAGATCAGTTCACTGTCCAAATTTGGTTCCATTTCGAGTATTATTTCGGGAGTTATCGTGATGACAAAATTTTCATTATAGATAGATAGATATATATATATATAGATAAACGAAGTGATTGCAATAGGTCGATTTCTAAAGAAATCAAACTAAAAGCATATTCCGAATTTGTTTGAATTTAGATGTACACATAGGCTATATAAGTGTCTCAATGAAGTTTATTAATGAACTTTGGATTTTCTCGCCAAAAGTCGCCAAGTGGAAAAGTCGCCAAATTTGGCTCCAAATCCATTACCTACCAAATTGGAGCTTTTTAATGCGTTTTTAAGGGAAACTTGGGCTATTTTAACGTTAAAACAAACTAGAAATGCAGAAAATTAACATTTAATCAACTTACTAAGCCTCTTTTAAAGAATTTCTGAAAAAAAAAAAAAAAAAAAAAAGAATTATTTTCAAATTTGCAACAATGTCATAGATTAATCAGTTCACTGAGCAACTTTCTCTGCCATTTTGATCCAAGTGGCAGCCACTTAATTTTTCAACACGATGACTTTTGAGATTCTGAATTCCAACTATATTTGTACAGTAGTCTTATCTCGCACCTGCATTTGATATATTTGTCAATTTAGCGCACCATGTTCTTTCCAAGCGCCAGCCACTTGAAAATTTTAAATTCACATAAAAAGGTATTTATGAACCGATTTGCTTAAACTCCATATGTAGATACCCTACATCAATATTTCTACTAATTCGTTAATAATTTATAGTCGCTATTTTGAAACAAAATGACGTCTATTTGATAAGGAAAAAAAAATCAACCTACCCTTCCGAATAAGCCGGAAGGACTTGATTTATAAATATCTTTGAAGGTATTAGCATTCCTATTATTAAGGTAAAAAAACGAAAATATCATCAATATATTCGTACAACAGTTTCTTTCATAATAATAAAGATTCAAATCGGATAATAAACTATTAGCAGAACCATCATGTGGATTATCTTTAATACTCTGATAAATATTATTTTTGTATAGAATAAAATTATTACGTAATATTAAATTTAGAAAAGTTTTAAAGTAATGAAACGATATTTTTTTTCTTTTATAGTATTTTTATGTTCATTAAAAATAATTAAGTCATGTATGTCAACATATATATAGTATATATACAGATATATAAATTTAATATTGCAATGATAAAAAAATAAGAAGGAAAAAGCTAGGGAATATATATATATATATATATATGTACAGATAGATAGATAGATAGATAGATATACATATTTAATAAACGATTTGCAATGTACAATAAAAATGCATCGATGTACTGGCGTTAAAAATGAAATAACTCTAAAACTTTGAATGAACGCCATAAACTGCATAAAACAATGCAAATATTGTTCCAGGTCGAAATAAAACACGACCTTTCATCAACCGAATAAAGAAGTGCTGTAAACAATGCAGCAACGCAAAAACATATATCTTTAATGAGCGAAAACAAATAAAACCGAAAACCAATGAAAATAGGGGAGTAACAATAATTATAAAAATGAGAGAACAAAAAATTTTTAAATAATAAATAAATGAATAAAAGAAATAACAAGAAATAACAAGTAAACCAGAAAAATGTGATGTAAAATGAGCATTAGACAGGAAATGCGTGGAAGGTAAATGATTTAAAGGATATTTAAAAATTAAAAAAAAAAAATCCTGTTGATGTTATTTCTTCCATGCTATAATATATATTATTCTACTAGATAGTGGTATATAACATTATAATATTAATGTTTCATTTATTTATTTATTTTTTAATCTAATAATACATTTATTTAAAATAATTACTTTCCTGCTTAATTCGTCAGTGAATGCTTTTTATTTTCCCAAATATATCGGACAGAGAAAGCAAAATGTAAATTTTGCATTTAGCAATATGATTCTTTTATAACATTATGATAAAGGATAATTAATTTGTAAGAATTTTTTTTTTTTAGTAAAATAAACATAAAACATCAAATTTAATATAGAAGTAAATGCAGTCATTTTTAAATAATAATATTATTATTGCATTTTTCGATCCTCCTTTTTTAAAAGTCAAATAAATGTTCAAAACTCAAATAAGTTATTAATAGATAACATTCGAATATTATTAAAACTTAATTTTAAAATACTAGGGTTTCTGGCCCCTGCTCGCTCCGCTTACCAACCCCCGACTCACTTTACTTATCAACACATGCAGAGCTCTGTCCGCCTATTCACTGTTTTCTTTCACTGAAAAGGAATATTAATAGAGCATATTACAAGACAAAAGCAGAAAATTATTATAGAAATCCTCGCATTCAATGTCAAATTGAAATATAATATATATATATATATATATATGTATTTTTAATAGAAATAAATTCATAATATCTAGACCATTTTGCATTACAGTTTTAGTATATGACCCTTTTTATTTATTTTTTACAACCTTAGATCCGGACCGAGGTACCCCTTCGTAATTGGAAGATTGCGGGTTCGGTTCTCGAGCCGGCCAAAAACCGTCGTGTACACTAATGGTGGCTGATGCACATAAAATATGTCGTAGCCGCAATATCCTCCATGTTCCCATCAAAATTATACCTCTGGGGGCCACTGAAGCGGAGGACCATCTTTTTCGTGTAGGACCAAAATTGTGGTGTCATGTCTCAGGAACATCCATAGGGGTTGCGTCCCAGACCGTCGCCAATTTTCCATAGTGCGGTAATGGTGCGACGTCAAACACAACCTAATTATCTACAACCATGGATCATATTTTAATTTTCCTGTGTAAGAAAATTAATTTTCTAAAATTAGAGAAAAAAAGTTTATATTTATTTTCTTTCTTTTTTACATCCATGGTTTCGGGCCGCGGTACCCTAGTCTGTAAAGCTCCGAGCACGTAATTGGAAGATTGCCGATTCGATACTTGAGTGGGCTAAAGACCGTCGTGTACACTAATCGTGGCTGGTGTACATAAAATCTTTCGTGACCGGAAATTTCTCCATGTTCCCACCCACACTATACCTCTGGGGATCACCAAAGCGGGTAGGGGGGGGATCCCTTCCGGGAAGGATAAAATTTGTGATGGCATGTGACCGGAACATCTCTAGTGGTGCGTCCCAGACCGTCGCCAATTACCCATAGCGCAGTACTGGTGCGACGTTAAATCGAACCTAATAGTCCAAGCGGCGGCTGCAAAAAATTGACTTGAGAAGGTATGAAGCTAATTATTTTTCCATAGATAGAATTCATTGTTACAATGAAAATCTGATAGGGTTGCCTGGTCAAAGCCGTCAAGTTTAAGAGAAACAACCTCACTTCCGGTCACAATTTAAACGATTTTCGGACCCCAAAAGGTATGAAGATGAAACCGGTGCTAAAATGTAGAGATTAATATGCTCTTTAAAATGGCATAGGGTTGCCTGGTCAAAACCGTCAAGTTTCAGAGGTTGCCTGGATAATAGGGGTCAAATTTAAGCGATTTTCGGACCCCAAAAGGTATGAAGATGAAACCGGTGCTAAAATGTAGAGATTAATATGCTCTTTAAAATGGCATAGGGTTGCCTGGTCAAAGCCGTCAAGTTTCAGAGGTTGCCACGAAAATAGGGGACGTATTTTACGATTTATTTACCCAAGTAAAAAATGATTTACCCAAATGTAAAGATGAAACCGGTGCTAAAATGTAGAGATTAATATGCTCTTTAAAATGGCATAGGGTTGCCTGGTCAAAGCCGTCAATTTTCAGAGGTTGCCACGAACATAGGGGACGTATTTTACGATTTATTTACCCAAGTAAAAAATGATTTACCCAGATGTAAAGATGAAATCGGTGCTAAAATGTAGAGATTAATATGCTCTTTAAAATGGCATAGGGTTGCCTGGTCAAAGCCGTCAATTTTCAGAGGTTGCCACGAACATAGGGGACGTATTTTACGATTTATTTACCCAAGTAAAAAATGATTTACCCAAATGTAAAGATAAAACCGGTGCTAAAATGTAGAGAATAATATGGTCTTTAAAATGGCATAGGGTTGCCTGGTCAAAACCGTCAAGTTTCAGAGGTTGCCTTGATAATAGGGGTCAAATTTAAACGATTTTCGAACCCCACAAGTGTAAAGATGAAATCGGTGCTAAAATATAGGTATTAATATGCTCTCTAAAATGGCGTAGGGTTGCCTGGTCAAAGCCGTCAAGAAACAGAGTTTGCCAAGTAAATAGGGGAAGTATTTTACGATTTATTTACCCAAGTAAAAAGTGATTTACCCAACTGTAAAGATGAAATCGGTGCTAAAATATAGAGATTAATATGTTCTTTAAAATGGCATAAGGTTGCCTGGTCAAAACCGTCAAGACCCGGAGGTTGCCTCGAAAATAGGGCATATCTGTCAAGGAAAGCAGTCAACCACAAAAAAATTGGCGAGTTTTGAAGATTTCTTAACGAAGTGTAAAAAATACGAATAGCATTAACAAATAAAATGAATAAGGATGAAATTATATGAATATTTGAAAGGTGTAGCTGGTTCCAGAATGTACAGCATAGGAGTTATTTTAAAATGGCATATATTTGCCAGGTAAAATTCGTAAAGAAATAGCGGTCAGTCTCCAAAAAGCTAACGGATATTAAAGGTGTTTAACACAAAGTGAAACACACATGAAGACTATTTAAAAAAGGTTAAATACGAAATGATTAATATTTAAAAGATGAAATTGCGAGCTAAATGTAGAATATACAACACTTTTCAATTTGCTTACGATTGTGCTTCAAACCTGTCAAGGTAGAGCAGACAGCTTAGAAAAGGAAGCGAATTCCAGTATTCGTTTATTTTATTTGTTTAATGATATAAGAGATTTTAAAGTATAAAGAAAATTAAATTATTATGCGTGACCATTCTTTTTCTAATATGTATAAAACTAATTTCAGCTCACAAGCTCGTTTTTTCCGCATTTTTCAATACTTAAAATATTCAAATTGTGTCAAAATATTGAGAAGATAAATTCCCTGAAGAAATGTATGCGGCTGCTTTGTAGAATTTTATACGAATATTTTGGTTTGTGCCGATTTTGTTATATTAAAAACTTGTCAATTTTAGAAAATTTTCTCAATAATTTTTTTTATATCGAATTAAAAATAATCAATAATGCCTTCTGAAAATTAATTATGGGTACAAATAAAGCGAAAAACATTTTTAAAAAATTGATAAATTTTTCGCGTTTCTTAATAACCATGAATTAATATATGAAATTGAAATTTGTAAATCTTGCTGCAAATCTGAAATAAGAGGTTTTTTTTTTTCATATTGTTTAATTATTTATTGTGTATACTAACACAATTTTTTATTATGAGTTTCTTGGGCATTATTATCTTAATTTCTGTTAACTTTTGCGGGCGTATTTTCTTATCTGTATCGCATGCTTCATTTTTAATTTTTACTATTAATTCGTTGTTTTTATGGGAAATTTTAGAACAGTTTCATTACAGCTTATTTATTTATTTTTTTTCTTTTTTTAAATACTTTTTATATTTTTTCTTCACTTTCGATAAAAAACCCTTCAAAATTAGCTTTTTTATTTATTTATTTTTATTTATTTTTTTTTTCGAGACAACCACTATTTCTCGAGATTTTTACCTGGCAACCCTATGATACTCTAAAGAGAATATTATTCTCTATATTTTATAAACGGTTTCATTTTTAAATATGTTAGGGTAAAAAGACCGCTAAAATTCGCCCTCACCACACACACACTTTTCGTGGCAACCTCTTTTCTTGGCAGTTTTGACCAGGCAACCCTATGCCATTTTAAAGACCATATTATTCTCTACATTTTAGCACCGGTTTCATCTTTACATTTGGGTAAATCATTTTTTACTTGGGTAAATAAATCGTAAAATACGTCCCCTATGTTCGTGGCAACCTCTGAAACTTGACGGCTTTGACCAGGCAACCCTATTCCATTTTAAAGAGCATATTAATCTCTACATTTTAGCACCGGTTTCATCTTCATACCTTTTGGGGTCCGAAAATCGCTTAAATTTGACCCCTATTATCCAGGCAACCTCTGAAACTTGACGGTTTTGACCAGGCAACTCTATGCCATTTTAAAGAGCATATTAATCTCTACATTTTAGCACCGGTTTCATCTTCATACCTTTTGGGGTCCGAAAATCGTTTAAATTGTGACCGGAAGTGAGGTTGTTTCTCTTAAACTTGACGGCTTTGACCAGGCAACCCTATAAGATTTTCATTGTGACAATGAATTCTATCTATAGAAAAAAAATTAGCTTCATACCTTCTCAAGTCAATTTTTTGCAGCCGCCGCTTGGACTATAACTACCTACCGTGCAGCCATGGATCATATTTTACATTTCCCGTGTAATATGACTTCATGACAGAAGAACAACGTCACTGGGAGAAACTTTCTTCAGAATGGCAGACAAAGTACCTTCATAAACTTGTCGTTTTTAGTTAATAACTTCTTTAACTAAAATGATAGAAATTTCTAAGCAGCTGAAATGTCTACCTTGGAGTATTCGGAACACATTCATACATCTCATGACGTGAAGGACCCTGCCTTCCTTTAGAAGATGCTGTCGCAGACAAAAAAAAATTGACGCCAGTGACAGTAAATTTTTTTTAATATATAGAGATTATTCCCAAACATGTATCATGAAAGTATACATTCACTTTCGTTAATCTATTACAGACGGTTATGGTCTATGTTTAATTTTTAATTACGTTTTTTACAATTTTAAATTTTTAAATAAAAGGTATTTTTTAAACGAGTACCTGGTTAATATTACGAATTTTATCAACAAATTCTGTTTCAATTATCTGTGCCTACTAGAAAATTCCATTTAATTATTTATTTTATAACTGCCTGAGTTAAAACAAAACAGCAAAATTTGCTTTTTTTATTTATGTTATTATTGCATTTCACGAGTTCTGAAATCCGATCACCTATTTCAATGGAAAACGAATGTTAACACGTTTAAAAGTGATTTAGGTTAGTCATTTAGTCTTACCATATATCGTAATCAGGATGAAATTTTGTACATTACCTTATAATTACATTAAGCGCGTTTCTTTCAATTGAAAATATTTCGTAGAGTGAACGTATGTACAATTAAATATTCTACAATATTAAATAGAATTCTTTTAAATTCTTCTTATTATTTTTTTTTTCAATTAACGGAATAATTAACGGAAGATATTCCAAATATTCAACAATATTCATTCAATAGAAATTCAATATATTCATTCCAATAATTAACGGAAGGTATTCCAAAAAGGATTTTTGGATCTTTATGTACTTTATATATACGTATGTGTCAGTTTGCGTGCACAATAATGTCCTAAAAATTTAAACACTATGAAACACATTGTAGTGGTTTTGAATCATCTTTATTATTACATCATAAAACTAGTTGGCATAGGTGGACTCTGCTAAGTTCCCTATCATATTTATGTTCTCATAAATTTCTAGTGCGAGACATATTGTAATAACGTTGAAAGAAATGAATTTGACCAAAGCTTGATACAGTGACAGAATGAAATCCCCGCCTGATAGGCTATCCACCGTTCACTTCTATATAATTATCTTATTCTAATCTATTAATTTATTTTATCAGGGTAAATTCCGTTGTTTAGTTTTCATGCTACAATTTCCAATGCAATAATCCTCAAAATTCATATTTATATAAAAAAATTTACAATTTCGCTATGTTGATAAAACCGTGAATTACGATTAATTTACGAAATTTTTCTATTAGAATATTTGTATTCAATCATGTTCAAACAAATATCATAAATGTAATTTTGAAGTTGTCTAATGTATTTATGATCTTCAAAATGGATGTTTATGTTCAATTTTGCCTTATTCTGACATGTTAAGTAAAGCGTAAATTCCAAATAACTTACGATTTTTTTTAAATTGGAAAAACCATAGTCTATGATATTGATGCCAGTATCCTCAATAATATTTTGAAAGTGGTTTGATATATTTACGATCAAAATATCTCTCAAGATTGACGTTTATGTGAAATTTTGCTCTATTCTGCCATGTTAAGAAATTCGTAAATTTCCAATAACTTACGAAATTTTTATATTGGAAAATTCATAGTCATGAATATTCATACCAGTATCATAAATAATATTTTAAAAGTAGTCTGACATCTTTACGATTAAAATATCTCTCAAAATTGACGTTTATGTGAAAATTTTCCCTATACTGCCATGTTAAGAAATTCGTAAATTTCCAATAACTTGCGAAATTTTCAAAGTAGCATATTTATAGTTACTGATGTTCATTCCGGAATCAAAACTGATATTTTAAAACTGGTCTGACATTTTTACAGTAAATGTTTTCCATTTAATGCGCGTTTAAGTGAAATTTTGTCCTATTCTCCCATGTTAAGAAAATCGTAAATTTCTAATAACTTACGAAGTGTTTTAATTCGAATGTTGAAAATGAATAGAGTTCTTGCCAATATCGAAAGTAATTTTTTTAAACTGATCTGACCTCTCTCCGATCATTTGTTCGTGAGATATCGAGTAAACAGACTAACAAACTACCGGACTGACACACTCACGGACTGACACACTAACAGACACCCTACAGACAGACACCATACAAATTTCGTCATTTTCGGATTCCTCATACCAGAAAACGTATAAAAAAGTCAAAAAACCGAGGTCGAAAGTTCCCCATACCTATAGTATGATGGGAAGCTAAAAAAAAAAATGATTAAATGTACCATATATACATCTATCTATATATCTGTCTATCTATCTCTCTCTCTCTCTATATATATATATATGCATTTATATGTATATATATATATATATATGCGCGTGTGTGTGTGTACTAGTTATCTACGTACTTCGTTATATAGGCATATAGATAAAGTCTTGTTTAAAAAAAGAAATCCTGAAACCATATATATATATATATATATATATATACATGCGTGTGTGTGTTTATCTTTATATATATAAATAAAAGGCAATGTCTGTGTGTCTGTGTGCCGGTGTGTGGACAGCGTAGCGCAAAGATGACGGATCGGACAGTCACGTGATTCGATACGAAGGTTCCCCCCGAGAATTTTAGTGCACCTCGATGCACGATATTCGAAATTTTGATTAGTTTTCATTTAATAAATAAAATGTGAAAATAATAACCTCAAAGTAGCTTTAAAATTGGTCATTTAAATTTTAGCTATAATTTAGCTGTTGCCAAAAACTTTATGTATTATGATTAATAAAATAAAACTGCTAAAAAAAACAGAATTATTAAATATTTCTATAAAACAAAATTCCGGTAGCAATAAATAAATGAATAAAATAAAATAAAGAACGTAGAAGTTGACAGCTATAAAATAGATTTTATTAAATGGAAAAACAGTAAATAATAAAATGTATTTCATCTTTTAAATTAATTGCTAGTGTTACATTTTTTAAATATATATATTAAAACCAGACTGGTGACCAAGATTGATATTTATTCCAATTGTTAACTTTTGTAAAAAGGGTGTTATATTAATTGAGAAAGACAAGCTTTAGTAAAATAAATTTAAAGACTCTGTTTATTAAATATTTTTTTACAAGAAAAAAAAATATATATAGTTTATTAACGATTATACTTTAACTATATTACAATACTTTATCTAATTAAGCAAGTCGGATCTGCCGTTAATAAATCAGAAAAACACAAAATTTGATGAATAATATGTCTGTTTCTATGATTTTTCACCGTTCATTATCTGCCATTTTTCTTTTTCTTTTTCCTTATCCTTTAATGTAATAACGTTTAACGGAAGTAGTGCATTTTTGACATTAGATAAAATATATGCCTACAATTTATTCAACATTTTTACACCACGATTCATCCTCTCAAAAATTATATCTGACAAGCAAGAAATACATATATTTATGTATATATATATATATATATATATATATATTTACAACAAAGTATTTTATTGGAAGCAATATTTTTCACTTCCAGTCTTTATTTCATAGCAAATATAAAATATGTTATATTTCTCAACGCTTTTCACTAGACATAATAAATATTTCATAACTGAAAATAAATATCTTATAATATGCTGATATTTCTTAGATCATAATGTCCGTCTTTTATTTTTGATGACATGCTTTTATTTTCTTTCATCTCAGTATAAATCTTGAGTTTTGATCTGCAATATTTTCTTTAAAATCATTATACTTTATTGAAATTGTAGTAATAAATATTTGTTTTAAAATTGTATTAGACGTATTAACAGATAAATAAAGAAATTAGACTTAATATACATATATATACTGGCTGTCGACAAAATTATAGAAGCATATTCATATTTACACATCTTCATGAATACTAGTATCACCCAGTGGTCAAAACTCGACCAGTTTTTTTTAAGTAAACATTTGAATAATAAATATAGAATATTAGCATTTTCTTGTAAACAATATTCGTAGCAAGTAAATCTATACAAATAATAATAATAATCAATGTTTGCATTTTTATTTACTTGATAATTCATATCAATACGAACTTCTCTATCTGTTTAACTTAATTTGCTTCAATTCGTCTGATTAAAGTTTTTGAGCTGGACATTTCAATAGCAAAAAATGCTTGTATAATATTGCATTTAGAGTTAAATTATTATTATTATTATTATTATTATTATTATTTTGGTATTTGTATAGTAATTTATTGGAACAATTTATTAAACGTTTTGACCTACAATATAAGTTTTTGTAAAGAATTCTGAAATATTGTTACAAAAAAAGTGAAAATGAGTCATGTTTTTTGTTCATAATTTCTTAGATAATACCCGTATTTTAATAACTGCTGTGCATCTACTATAAAGTGCATCTCTGCTGAATCTAAGATTTAATAACACATATCAGCATCATATAGCTAAGTAATCGTATTTTTTTCATTTATAATTTTACTTTATCGAAAGAAAACTGTGTTTTCTGCATTTTCCTGATATTCTAAAACATATCAACATTCAAAAGATATTTGTGCTCGAAGTCTCCGCCCTTTATTCAGTACATTCTCATGGAGGATGAATATCCTCCTTTTTTTCAGCCACTATTTTATTGCAATATCTTTATCCTATTTAATCACGTCACATTACTATAAAATTACGGTGATAATTTTTGTATAAAAAATTTGGTAACAAAAATGGTAGAAAATTCTAATCCCTAAATCTCTTTCTGTACTTTGAGCTCTGATAGATTATAAGGAAGAAAAAAAAGATATATTTGATCGTGAGAAATAATGAATCATAGCCTCCTAAACTAGATGCCTGTCGCGTGGCTCGGAACCTTGTCAACAGTTGAAGCGGTAGACAGCGCCACCTGGTACAGGTTGCGCGTTGGTTTACATAAAATGCGATCACAGCGCCATCTGCTGGGCGATTGATCCCCAAATCTAATCAGCACCATGCCCCGTCAGGTTCCAACTATATACCAAGTTTGGTTGAATTTCATTCATTGGTTCGTGAGATACGGTGAAAAATACGAAAATTTGTCCTATAATGCCATGTTAAAAATTTACATAAAATGTGATCACAGCGCCACCTGCTGGGCTATTGATCCCCAAATCTAATCAGCACAATGCCCCGCCTGGGTCCAACTATATACCAAGTTTGGTTGAATTTCATTCATTTGTTCGTGAGATACGGTGAAAACACGAAACCACAGACAGACAGACACACAGACAGACAGACAGACAGACATTTTTTAAAAACTATCAATTCGTGTTCAGGAGACCCCAAAACGTGTAGATCCGTCAAAAAACGGAGGTCGAAAATTTTCAGGAATCCAATACTTTCTCTACATTACATATAGAAGAAAGTAAAAATGTGTAAAATATATGTGTATATATATTTTAAATATTTAAGGAACGAAGTCATTTTATTAAACACTTTTAAAAAATACATTTCTTAGCATTTCACAAATCTTATTCAAATTTGTTTTTCTGTTAAATTATGAAAAATTTTCTCTCTCTCTACATATATATCTATATTCCGTCATTGAGATTTAGTCATATGATCAAATACAAAACACATTATTTAAACAAGTCTCTTCATACTATTGCAATATTTACCAGAGAAATTTAATACTTTCTCTGTAAAAATGAAACTGTACAAATCTAATTTTTTTTTAAATTTTCAAATATCACTTTATAGAATATGAAGTTCTTTAAAAAATATGCTACTTCTTATCATAGGTAAAAACAAAAATAAATAAAAAATAAAAGAATTCAGTAAACGATTTATTTTTGAAGAATATTTTGCATGAAAAGAAATGTTTCACTTTTAATGTACTCAGATGGTATATTTCTGAAAGAAAAATAATAGAAAAACACGATGCGCCACATTACGCCCGTCACAATAAAATGATTTTAGAAAAAAAAAAATAAATAAAGTCAAATATTTTAATATTCATAAATACATAAATACAGCTAATTAAGATATTTTATTTTATTTTATTTTGTTTTGTTTTATTGATTTATTTATTTATTTTGAGAAAATTACAAATTATCTTTGGTTAAATAGTTTAAAATTACACAATTGCAAATAAATAAGATGCACCAAATTTAAATATCAGCAATGTTAAGGACTGATTATAAATTCACTTATTGTGTCCGTCTGCCTGTTGTGCGATCATTTTCACAAAGTATTTTGGACGCTAAACGATGCAACAGTTCGTAGACAATTACACTGTACATTTTTTTTCTGCAGTAGATTACAGCACAGTGTGCTGGTAAAAGTATTGCCTACTCATTGTGCTGTATTTTTACAATGTGCATTAAAATAAATTTCCTGCGATTTTTACTCATGTGTGATGTAATTTCCACAATATGTTTTAAAAATATTTCCTGCAATTACTACACATGCGTGCAGGAAGAATTCCACAACACTAAGTAATTTATTTACCTTTTTACACATACAGTTTACTTTATTTACTTTTTCATTCGGGGCAAACTGTCTTGGGTAGCCCGGGATTCGAACTCACAATCTCCTGTTCTAAAAGCCAGCACTTTGCAAATCGCGCCGTTGGGCGCGATTAATCTCACTGAGATAGTTTTAAAAATGTAGAGAAACAAGATTTTGCCCCCCTACCCCCATGGGGGGGATAGGATGGAATTTTACAAAATCCTTTTGTAGTATGTGTCTTGAGAAAGCATAATCAACATCCCCCTACCCACCCACCCTGCCCTTAAAGGGAGATGAAAGGAGAAATTTCGTAAAATCCCTTTCCATTTTACGTTGGTAAGGCATAAACAACCCACACATAAAAAATAATCTTATTTAGATAATTTGAAGCAAAGTTACGGAAACGGGTTTATTGCCCCCACCCTCAAGGGAGAAAGGGGGAAATTTCGAAAAATCATGTTTCAATGGGTGTTGGACACATGTAAATAAACCACACACTAAAATTTGTGACATCAGCTAGTACAGATTTTCCCGGACGAGTTTAGCGCTAAAAGGGCCGCTCGAATTTGCTCAGTCGTAACCCCCCCCCCCAAGTCGAAAATTGCAAAAAACCAAAAAATGAGTTTTTCGAAATATCCTGAAAAAAACTCTTGGCGGTTTCCTATATCTTTGTGCTATTACTGGTAGAGTTTTACTTAAAAATCTTTTTTTTTCTAAATTTGTTTCCGAAAATCGTTTTTACCCCCCTCCCCCCTTAAAAATCAAAAATTGCAGAAAATAGTTTTTTTGTACTTAAGTCTAGTCTCTCCATCTGCAATGTCTTCACCTTGAAATAATTTGGAGCCGAGTTATGCTTATAAAGGTGTTTTTGCTTTCTGCGCCTCCGAAAATCATTTTTACCCCCTCCCCCCTTAAAAATCCAAAATTCCAAAATTTCAGAAAATGATTTTTTTTTTTTAATTCAAGTCTAGTTTCCCTATCTACAATTCCTTCACCGTGAAGTAATGTGGAGCCGAGTTATGCTTATAAAGGTGTTTCTGACTTCTGCTCCTCTGAAAATCATTTTTACTCCCTCCCCTACTTAACAATCCAAAATTCCAAAATCGCGGAAAATATTTTTTTTGTATTTAAGTCTAGTCTGTCTATCTGCAATTTCTTCACCGTGAAGTAATTTGGAGCTGAGTTATGTTTATAAAGGTGGATTTCCTTCTCTTTCCTCTCCCCGGGGTTATTTCGCAAAATTCCGTCTTAGTGAGCGTCAGAGTCTTAAAACCAACCTGCTCACCAAAAATTGTGACTCTATCTTCCATAGAATCGCCACGGCTGTGTTGAGTCTGTGATCAATAAATCAGTGAGTTTACTCTTTTATATATCTATAGATTAATATTCCTATTACATATGGCACATTTTTCAACTCTATAACGCGTAGTGTCCTCCAAAGGAGAATGATATTTTTAATTCTCATTTCCAAATATTTATCACGGAATTTCCGACTTTTATTTTACAACTTAGTCGTAAAAAATATTTTATTTATTTTCTTTTAACTTTCTTAGTAAATTTTGGTGGATATCTATATTATATGGTTATAAATAATTTGTAAATTAACAGTTTAACAGATTTATGTAATTACATATAACACTTAATAGGGGACCACCCCATAAATCAGTCAACTTTATGAATTGGTATTTGATCAGAAAAGTTCATGAACCGTTACTGATTTATATAAACAGTATAAAAATAATATAAAAATTGATATTCTCATATCTTACATACCCGGATATGTGCATTTTAAATGCAAAGATTTAGAAAATATATTTGCATTGACGGTTTTCAAAAATTTTAGATCCATGAAAAGCTAATATTTATTTCATAACCATAAAAGTTTATTGCATTACATAATATGTTAAATCGCAAGAGAAATAAAATATACTTTTTATCTAGTTTTTACCCTGATATTGGAGCATAACCTACTATATAACATGAAATAAATTACGTTAAAATGTTTTTTCCGAGTGTTTACATAAGTAATTTTATCAATCCATAACATAAAAATACTTTTTGTTAAATATTAATATACATGGAAATTATTTTGAAATATGAATTATAAATTCTTTGGAATTTGAAATTATTGTTGGAACGAATTTTAATTTATAAATTCTTTATTTAATTTCATAAAGTTTTTTTTTTTTTTTTTTTTTTTTTTTTTTAAGTTTACAAAATATATTCAAACAAATGTTTCACATTAGTTAGATTTTTATGGTAGCTATTTAAATTTTAAAGGTTGTAAAAGGTAAATTTTTGTTGCGCGTTTCATGATTTTAATATAGTGCTGGTATATTTAACATATTGGATATAAGATCACAAAAAGTTTAAATATGGCATATATGATATGACATAGTTTATAATATGTGAACATTCAATTTGAGAGAAAACATATTTGTATAATTTAGTGTATCTCACTAAAAATTTTACACTAATTAATTGCATTCATCAGAATTACATGCCATGTAAGTTTCTGCGCATATCACGTATAATTGCATATATTTTACCATGTTTTTATTAACTTCGATTCTTGTTTGTTTGTTTGTCCAGTACAAATCTTGCAATCGATTTTTAACTAACGTCCCGACTAGCTAGGTATTTGAAATTTTCAGGACAGCTCACAACACGGTGACAATAAATTTTTCTAATAATTTTAGTCAACTATTTCAGTTCCCGCCGCCTTCGGCAGCGCTTATATGATTCGGCAGAAAATTTATTTAACTAACTTCCCGAGTAGCTAGACATTAGAAACTTTCAGAATAGTTCAGAACACGGTTAAAATGCATTTTTTTAATACCTTTAGCCAACTAAATCGGGTTCCTGCTGCCTTCGGCAGCGTTACCTGTACAAAGCTTGCAATCGATTTTTCACTAACTTTCCGACTAGCTAGAGTTTTTGAAATTTTCAGGGCAGCTCATAACACGATGACAATACATTTTTCTAATAATTTTAGGCAACTATTTCAGGTCCTGCTGCCTTTGGCAGCGCTTATATGATTCAACAGACAATTTATTTAACTAACTACCCGACTAGCTAAACATTTGAAACCTTCAGAATAGTTCAGAACACGGTGAAAATGCATTTTTTAATACCTTTTGGCAACTGTTTCAGGTTCCTGCTGCCTTCGGCAGCGTTATCAGTACAAAGCTTGCAATCGATTTTTCACTAACTTTCCGACTAGCTAGACATTTGAAACTTTCAGGCTAGCTCATAACACGGTGACAATACATTTTTTAATACTTTTAGTCAACTGTTTGAGGTCCCTACTGCCTTCGGCAGCGTTTATATGATTCAACCGAAAATTTATTTTACTAACTTCCCGACTAGCTAGACATTTGAAATTTCAGAATAGTTCAGAACACGGCGAAAATGCATTTTGTTTAAATATTTTTAACCAACTGCTTCGGGTTCCTGCTGCCTTCGTCAGCGTTACAATTACAAAGCTTGCAATCGATTTTTCAGTAACTTCCAGGCTAGCTAGACATTTAAAACTTTCAGGATAGCTCAGAACACGGTGTGAATACTTTTTTTTAATACTTTTAGTCAACTACTTCAGGTCCCTACTGCCTTCGGCAGCGTTTATATGATTCATCAGAAAATTTACTTAACTAACTTCCTGACTAGCTAGACATTTGAAACTTTCACAATAGTTCAGAACACGGTGAAAAAGCATTTATTAAATACTTTTAGCCAACTGTTTCGGGTTCCTGCTGCCTTCGGAAGCGTTAGCAGTACAAAACTTGCAATCGATTTTTAACTAATTTGCCGACTAGCTAGAGATATTTGAAACTTTCAGCATAGCTCAGAACACGGTGTCAATACATTTTTTAAATACTTTTAGTCGACTGTTTCAGGTCCCTACTGTATTCGGAAGTGTTTATATGATTCAACCGAAAATTTATTTAACTAACTTCACGAGTCGCTAGGCATTTAAAACTTTCAGAATAGTTCAGAATACGTTGAAAATGCATTTTAAAAATATTTTTCACCATTTGCTTCGGGACCCTGCTGCCTTCGGCAGCGTTACCAGTACAAAACTTGCAATCAACTTTTAACTAACTTCCTGGCTAAATAACCATTTGAAACTTTTATAATAGTTCAAAACACGATAGCAAGGAATATTTTTAATACTTTTATCCAGTTACTCCGGGTTCCCGCTGCCTTCAGTAGCGTTTATATGATTCAACAGAAAATTTAAAAACATGGTATATAAAAGTTCTTTTTATCTTGTAATTATTTAAAATATGAAGCTCTATGTTATAATATCCATATATATATAAGCGGCTTTGGGTTTGATTATGTTAATTTTTGGTTTTGGAGGTTTGTTTAAATTTTCAATTTTCTTTTTATTATTTTTTACTCTATGTAATATCTATTATATATATATATATATATATATATATATATATATATATATATATATATATATATATATATATATATATATATATATATATATATATATATATATATATATATGTATATATGTATATATATACTGCGTGTCATAAATATACCTACCCTTCTCTTTTCACTGAAACCGTTAAATATCGGATATTATGCATGTAGTTTATTAGTAATATTATTGCATTATGAAAGAATAAACTGATTTTGAAATAGAAACCGGAATTTTTTTTACAATATTAAATGAGTGTACAGATATAGAAATCTGAACATCATGTGCCGTATCATAAATATACCTTACCTACTATGCTATATTTTACAGTTTTCGTGTGCGTAAAAAGCCTATTCCGTTTTTTTTTTTTTTTTTTTTTTTTTTTTAAGACTGCCACGTGGCAAGGAACTAACTGAAATTGAAAAACCTCAAATTGAACGTGCTGCAGGTAAAAGATATACTTTTATTGCAAACCACCTACATCGATCCAAGGGATGTATTCAAGATTTTGTCGCAAAGAGGCAGTCATATGGCATAGGAAGACAAAGTGGTCTCCCTAAAACACTGACTCGACGAGAGGAAATGCAGCTTTCTAGAATTGCATCGAATTCAACAAAATCAGCCAGTGAAATTAAAGTATTGTGCCAATTGCAAGTGAGCAAACGTACGATAATCCGAGCTATACATCGAAATCCTAATTTGAAGAGAGTAAAAATGTCTTCAGCTCCAAAATTAAAGGCAGAACACAAAATTCAGAGACTGTAATTTGCTAAAAATAACTTAAGCATAGACTGGATTATGGATCGTATTTTTCTCTTTTCATTAATCACTTGTACAATATGTACCAAACCATTTTTATTTTTATTGTACAGATCATATTTAGAGACGAAAAAAAATAATCTGGATGGACCTGATGGGTTTAAACACTATTGGACAGATCTGAGGA
>CAWVNO010000744.1:105000-148000 GCA_963930645.1 Salticus scenicus | reverse complement strand
TTTCAAGATTGACCAATCAGGATTCAAAAAAAATTTTTTTCCCCCAAAAAAAATTTTGTTCGGACACTCGCCGAAGCTTTCAAGATTGACCAATCAGGATTCAAAAAAAAATTTTTTCCCCCAAAAAAAAATTTTGTTCGGACACTCGCCGAAGCTTTCAAGATTGACCAATCAGGATTAAAAAAAAAATTTTTTTTCCAATTTCAAAAAAAATTTATTCGCACATCTCGCCGAAGCTTTAAACATTGACCAATCAGGATTCATTTTTTGACGGAGGATTCAAAAAAATTTTTTTTTTTTTTTTTTTTTTTTTCATACATTTATTGAAGTTCTCGAAATTCAATCTGCGTATGCCTTGGAGTACGATCTCTTCGAGTTGGAAATTTAGTGGCACAATGACTTGTTAAATGTCTGCATACTTTATTATGGACTCTATTCCTAGTAAACGGTCCATCTCTGTTTACAAACGTTAAACTATGCGGATAATAATTATATCTCAACGTGTTGGAAGCTGTTCTTCGTAAATAGGGATTTCTTATAATTCTTTGGGGACTGGGTGATCTACTTCTTGAGCTACTTCTTGAGCTACTACCACTACTGGATCCTCCACCACCTCTACCTCTGCCTCTACCTCTACCTCTGCCTCTACCTCTACCTCTACCTCTGCCTCTGCCTCTACCTCTGCCTCTGCCTCTACCTCGTCCAGGTGGCGGGGATGGAGGGCGGCCTGCGGGAGGTCGTGGAGACGGGGCCCTTCGGGGAGACGGGGACCTTCGAGGAGACCCTCGGGGAGGAGACCTTCGAGGAGACCCTGGTGGAGACCTTCGGGGAGACGGGGACCTTCGAGGAGACCCTCGGGGAGGGGACCTTCGAGGGGGAGACCGGGACCTTCCGGGAGAGAGGCGTCGCAATCCTGGTGCGATCGGCTTACTTGCAAACGGTTTGAATTCCACCACGGGACTGGAGATGGGCGAATAGTGCGGGGTTCGGGAGGGTCCTGCCACGGGACTGGAGATGGGTGAATAGTGCGGCCTCGAGGTGGGGGTGACGCGTCGGGTCGGTGAACGGCCCCGCGGTCCGCCCCGACGCACGGGAGAGGCACTCTGTCTTCTCTCGGGGGGTCGAGGAGGGGAAGAATCGTTCTGGAGAGAACGAATGACCGAATTGACTTGAGGCATCATTCCCAGGGAGGAGGAGGAGGATTCGGTCGAAGGGCTATGAAACGTCGCATCACTACTACCCAGCGAACGAATGACACTGTTTAATCTCGCATCGCTCATCTTGTTTTTTTCAATGGATCCAAAGGATGTTTTTCACCAAAGGGGTCACGTTGTGCATGGCCGCGGCTTTGCAGGCGTCTTCGACCGATTTCGGAGCCACAAATTCGATGCCGCCAAAGGACGAGACTGGGATATCGAACTGTTTGGTGATGACGCCCGACGTGTAAAAAGGTAGCATGGAGAGCAGGGTCGCTTTATCCGTGACATTGCCGTATTCGAAATCGATGCAAAAAAGGGCGTCGATAATTTTTTGGGTGAATCGTTTGAAAGCCGAGTGACCCGTTTCCGAAAAGCAAATGACCCATCGATCGATGTAAGCACGGTTCTCCAGCATGTAATCGAAAGCATCCCAAAAAGCCAAATACATGCTCAAAATGTCCTTATTGAAAGGAATCAGGTTGATGATCACGTAGGTGTTGGGCTCCTTCAGACCCATGCTCACTTTTCCGGAGAGCGTTTGCACGGTGATGTGGTCCCTTTCCACCAGTCCCACATTGCGGGTCTGGATGGACAAGTCTTGCCGCTTCAGTAATTCGGCCGTCCCCTCGAGATCCATGCCGCGGAAATAACAGACGTGGATCCACGGTTCGTTGTCCCCCCTTTTAAACGTATAGTGCGAGGTGAAAACGACGACGCGAGACACCAGGGGATGCTTGATCACCAATTTGTGGGAGCTGGGCTCCAAATAGAGGAGCAAATCACATTTGTCGATGGGATCGGTCGAGCGCTGAATGTGAATGCGATTGTCGGCCGACGAGGAATGGCAACGGTCCGACACGATGATGACCCGAAGCAAAGGGATCGAGAGGAGCGTCTCTAAGAGGAGAGGAAGATGACGTCCTAAATTTCCAAACACGATCGTGCGATCCTGTCGTAAGATAAACTCAAACAAGTCTTGGAGGCTCTGTATCATAACTTGATTATTATAAAATTATTGATGATTTATAAAAAAATAAATGACTAATTTTAATCTTTATAGATTTCAAGATGAAATTAATTTGTGGTATTTGCCGAGAACCTAAAAGTATCAACACATCCCTGGTTTTATTGTGCCGTCACAGTTTCCATGAAGAATGCATCATGACATGGCTGGAGATAAACCCAATGTGCCCAGAATGTAGGAAACTACATACAGAAGAAGAAATTAAAAGACTCTATAAAAAATTTATAAGGAAATATGGTTATCACCATTTTATTTTACATTAAATCCATCACTGTTTGATTGACTTTTTTATTTGTAGGTAAATCCAAATAAATATGTTTACAGAAAATATAAATTGTATAAAAACACAATGATACAAATAAAAATGTCCTAAAATAAAACCAATAGTCATTTTTATCGGGTGATGGCACCACAGGAGGGGGGACCACAGGAGCGGGTAGTGGCATCACAGGAGGCGGGGGTGGGGGCGGTGGGATCACAGGGGGTGGGGGTGGTAAAATCACCGGAGGAGGGGGTGGCATCGCAGGAGGGGGGAGCAGCGAAGAGAGTTTGAACGTGGTACAGTTTGGGTTCGTCCACGTGCCATCCGGTAAACATTTGATGAATTGGACTCGGCCCTCACAGGTCACCAGCGCAGCGCCTGGATTGATATTTCTCAGCACGTGGGGTGTATCGGGTAAAGCGGGACAAGGCGCACATCGAAAGGCGTCGCCGCTCCACGTGCCATCCGCTTGGCACATTCGGTCCCCCCCTACCCCATAAAATCCATCCTCACACGTGAAAGTGGCCACGGATCCCACCTTTCGATCCGGATACGAAACGCTTCCGTGTTCGGGAGGCTGTAACTCGGGGCACTGGACGGGCAGACATTTCAATTTTTTGATCGAAGGGGTCCATTCCCCACTCGCCCCGCAAAAGATTTTGGCCATAGGGGGGTTGTTGAGTCGAAAACCTTCCAGACAGTGGTAAACGACGTGTTTGGAATAGATGTACTCTTGACCCCGGGTGAATCCGTTTTCAAGGAGGGGCGGTCGGCCGCAAGACACCGGTGTGCAAGTGACCGAGGGAGGATCCCACTTCAATTCTGGGGTCAGTTGGGAAAAACGAATCTGAGATGTGTATCCACGCTGACATTGGAGGGTCACTCGATCTCCTGCGGAATAGGGGGGTTCCCCCATAAATTTTCCTTTCACGGCTACCGGTAAAGTATCTATCATCATTCTCTGAAGCTAACTTTTTTTTCTTTTATTTAAAAAAAAAAAAAAAAAAAAAAAAAAATTTTTTTTTTTTTTTTTTTTTTTTTTTTTTTTTAATATAAAGAATATCCACCATAAGTTTCGCATATGGCTTCATCACTTAGACATTCAATTCTAAATGATTTATTGGAGAATTTTTGTAAAAAAAGACGTTATACGAAAAAAACTGTCATTCGTACAGATTATATTCTTGAAAATGTCTTTTCGTACTTATTGAAAAATTATCATCAATTTAATGCCATTGAGGCCATAAATGAGAAAGAAAAAGAGGTTTTAGATACCATAAAATATATTTTAGATCATTTTGAAAAGACTTTTGTACCCATTATAAGAAAACTTTATGTACAAATACAAATAAATGACTATGATGAGACGATTTTACAAGGCATAGCAAACGAAATTTTTAATGAAGGTGTAAATTGGAGTAGAATTGTTGCTTATTTCTTTTGTGTTAGAGAATATGTGATTTTAGGAATGAGTCCATCAAGTTCATTTATAGATGTGGCATTTGAAATATTTTCACGAATAGTAAAGGTAACATTAGGATCATGGATAGAAGATCATGATGGTTGGCAAGGCATAAAAATTTTAAAAGAGGACAAACCGTCATCTGAACCAAGTTGGGCTAAAAGTCTTTTACAAACATCCTGAAAAAAAAAAAAAAAAAAAAAAAAAATTTTTTTTTTTTTTTTTTTTTAATTACATTATTAAAAAAAAAAAAAAAAAAAAAAAAAAAAAAAAAAAAAAAAATTTTTTTTTTTTTTTTCAAGTTTCAAATTCATCGCTTACATCTTCATTTCAAAAATGATTCGTGTTCAAGTTGTTCATACGAAAATGTTTTAATCATGAGTAATACTAATAAATTATCTCTATTTTGTTTACATCATGATATTTTGGAAAAAATCTTTAAAAACTACATTCCCTTTCATGATAAATTAAAATTACTTGAAATGTCTGAATTTAAAACTCTACTGTGCAATCCTTATTTGTGGTCAATTCCTCACCATTTCTTTTCTGAATTCTTACAAATAGGGAAGATGATAAAAGAAGGTTGGTATTTAAATAATCACAATCAACCAATTTATGTGTCCTTGGACGAAAAAAAACGCAAGTATACTTGTAATTTATTTTTCGTATAAAAAGAATCATGATCCTAAATGGATGAATGTTTGCAAAGAACAAAATGGAATTTTAAAACGTGCAATGGTCGATGGTAAATTATTACAAGTATGGATTGAATTGAAATATTTTCAAGAGTATTTTAACTTTGTTACAAAGAATTTCTTAGCTGTCGATGATATAATGAAATTTCGATTTTATTCTTTGGAAGGAAACAAAATTATCGCTGTGAATCGTTCTTCTAAAATTCTTCGTTATCCCGACTTCTTCACTCCCAAAATTTATCATTTTGATAGACAATGTTCTGTGGGTGGAACTATCGAAGAACCTCGTTTTCTAATCACCTTGAAAAATGAATATACATTAACACAAAGATATCTTGCATCTACAAATAGGGAAGAAACCATTCTTACACCCATATATTTTAAGGAAAAACTACCTGGATGTTTATCCTATCGACCTTCAAAATGTACCATCCAATGGTGAAATGTTGAATGATGAGCATATTGTTGTTTTGAGACATTATGAATATCGATTGAAATAATTTCTTTTCAAACGTTTATGATGATGAAATGATTAAAAATAACACACTTTGTTAAAAAAAAATATCGCTGTAAATCGTTTTTCTAATATTCTTCGTTATCCCGATGCTTCCACTCCCAAAATTTATCATTTTGATAAACAATGTTTTGTAGGTGGAACTACCAAAGAACCTCATATTTTATTCAAGTTGGAAAATGAATATAAATTAACACAAAGATGTCTTAGCTGTGGATGCACAAATGGGAGAGAAATCCTTACACCTATATATTTCACAGAAAACTCCCTGGATATTTATCCTATTAAAACTGTCCCATTTGAAGATGTAATGATTGTTGCTGAGAGAAGATTTGAATTCCTTCCCATCCATTCGTAAAAAAGCTTCATATATCACAATCACAAGTATTCTGGGTCTGTTTTATCCATTCCTATAAAAGCATATTTTCCAATAAAACAGCTTTCTCGAAAAAGTTCGTTTACTTATATGGAATTAATATTAAGTTCATCCTTTGAAAGAGGAAAGAAACATTGTCAGATGTAGTACAGTATATGCCGTACAACAGTTTGAAAATACTACTCAAAATTTTGGAAAATAATGATTATTTGTAATTATGTGTCTATAAAAAATAAATATTCATTAAATATTTCTCTCTTTTTATTTTTAACATACTCATGAAGGCATCAATGAAAAGGTCATTCATACATAATGATTAACACTATATTATTTTTAGGCTATTGGATAACCTCCAATTACCAACTTATTTATTTTTTTTTCAATTTTTCAAATATATACACAAATAATTTTTTCAAATACATTTTTCAAAATATATACATAACAGAAACAATTCTACCACCCATCATCTTCGCTGCTGCTGCTGTCAGGTGCCACCCGTACCTATATATTAAAAAAATAAATATAATATATATATATATATATATATATATATATATATATATATATATAAATAAATAATAATAATACTTATAATAATAATAATAATAATAATACTTACATTTGTACCTCTGTAAAATTGAATGGGTATCCTTGCAGTCATAGAGGCATAGACCGGGTAACTTCTGTCCTCCTTAGCCTGATAATTTAATAAGTGGTACTGGGTGGTACACTCGGGTCTTACTTCCCATTCGTCCTGTCTGGTGGTTTCATTTCTTTTACCATCCCAGTACGTAATTTCCTTATCAAGTTCCCGGTATCCTCGTGGACTTTCCTCCGGTATGGGTGGTAGAGGTCTGTTGAAGCGAGACCTTCTGGATGGGGGTGGTCTTCTTAGACCTCTCAAAGAAGAACCTTGTTTGTCTAGGTACTGGCGGCACCTTCTACATATAACCCATATAATAGATTGTTGTCTTGCATCGTGGCAAGTTATCTTGCCACAAAAGTTGCACCCGATGTATCCATTGAAATCCGGAGTTATATCATCACCACTCATTTTTACTGCAGTCTTCTCGCTTTAATGTCAATCCACTACTTTACCAGAGGCTTCTGACTACACGCGATATTTATTGCCGCGCTATCCGCCGTGCTGCGCCCTCTACATCACGAGTTCAACCGGATGTTCTGGGGCAAGAACAAAAAACTCCCTTGACCTGTCTCGCTCACCACGGTGAGTGCAATGCCCTCGTGGTATTAAGAAAGATGAAGCATCAGACTTATCAAACGCTTTATCAAGCCCATCTCGGAAATGTAGACAAAAACGCTTTGTTACAAGCGCGTCAAGCAGAGGACGATCCCTTTTATCATAATCTTATCGATTTAGTGTTAGAGAAGAATGCTATAACCGTACCTTGGGATATTAGTCCCTTTACCAATAAATTTCGATCAGGATTACCTCGAGTTCGACTAGACGAGACCGTCTTTGCTTTTATACTGCGCATAGCAACCATTATTAAAGAAGAAAAATATCTTCGTTCTTTTCAAAAACCAGAATCACAGGATGCGATCCTGGCATGGGAAAGTATTTTGCGCAATATCCTCTTGTGCAGCTTTGCACTTTTGTATAATGTTAAATGGACAGTACAATCTGTCTTTAAATATTTAGATCCAGCGGTCGTTCAACTTTTGAGTGGGGGACATGCGTCTGTATTACGCGAGCTTTTAAAAAACGTGGGTGTGACTGTGGCACAAGAAGAACTCTATCCAGCAGAACGGGATTTTCAAAAATTAAACTTTTTACACGTGGGTCAATACAGTTCTTTCTATTGGCGATTTTTACATTGGATGGCGGAAGCTTTCAAAGTCCGAGAAAAAATGCCATTTTACAAAAATCTTTGGGTCGAAATTATAATTGGACCCTTATACAGAACACTGCGTTGCGGAATATGTATGGTTCATTTTCGAGAAATGGTAGAGGAGTTAAAACCACAATTACTCAATACAGAAACAGATTTTTCTAAACTTTGGTTTGATATGCACAATCGTGTACATGCTCAGAGGCGTAAGCAATATACGTTTCTCAACGAACCCGATTACACACAATCAGAATACGAAGAGGACCGTCAATTCATGATCAAAGCTTTGTTACCATAATAGGAACTTTTTCCACACGATCTGCGAATAGGGTTAATCTGCATTTGCTTAAACATGGTGGGGGTTACAGCCACGCGCACTCCAACGGAAAGGACATGTGTATCACCCACGTGTCTTGGAAGTGAAGCATTCCACCAAACTAAAGAAAAATCTTTATCGATAGGATCAAATATGCATTCTTTGTCTTGAACAAACCGATTACTTAACAGACCACCATAAGAACCGTAATAAAGTTTTGGATCAACGAGAACAAAATTGGGTGGTGGATTCGTTTGGAGAGGAGAAACTGCATAACGAAAAACATTCATGTTTTGAAAGTGTTTTTTTAAACTTGTAAGAGAATCATACTCTACCCGTATAAATGCCATGATTATACATAACATTTATCTTGAAACATTTAAAAAAAAAAAAAAAAAAAAAAAAATTTCCATTTAAAAAAAAAAAAAAAAAAAATTTTTTTTTTTTTTTTTTTTTTTTTTTTTTTTTTTTTTTTAGTGTTAATAAGTTGTAGACTCGGTCCATCCACATTACAATGCTTGGATACGCTTACAGTATTCACATTTCTTTTGTTTCTCATAATGGAAAACAAATTCCATGGACCGTCACTATGACTTCGACCAGTGTACCTCACAAGACTATCAGAATTGGCTGGCTTGGGGATCATTTCACGTGGCGTAATTTTGAAGTGGACAATAATCATAAAAACACGGAGGATTTTCCCAGACGGCTGAAACCGGATAACTTTGTCGTTAATGTACCCTTTGAATCGGATTTTGTTAAAATTTATAAAAAGAATTATTGGAAAGATTATTTTAAATTTCAATTTGGAGCTGTGGATCGACCCACTTATGATTATCTAGTGCCTTTTTACGATTCGGTTCTTCTTTTGGACTCCCCATCCATTGCAGAAGACAGAACTTTGGCTGCTGCCTACAGATCGACTGAATCAGGATGAGTTCTCAGCGACCCAAGTTGCGTATCACCATCGGACCCTCTATGATGGCCTTAACGAAACGTTTAGCGAATGAACGAAAAAAAAATAAACCCGCTTTGGTGGTGGATTCTCCCGTCGTGGTGGATTCTACTACCACCGTCGTCCCTGTTTCCCCTCTTCGAACTGTTTACAATCACAGGAACATCGCTGCAGCTTTGTGTGTAACCATCGAGGGATTTACTTTGTCGAACGGCGTGACTAGCATTACGCAAGATGGACATTTGGGGAATGCCAGCGTAGCGGAAGCGGTGTCGACGATGCAAGTGGAAATTTTGTATTGTGTCGATGACTTTTCTTACAAAAAATGGCAAGATATTGAGATCAGTTATACCGAACACCAATTTCTCGATGTGACTTGCATGGATCCACTCCACCTGGAGCCATGTGTCTTTTGTAGGGACCGCCACTGTCATAGATGGAAAGCAGTATGGGGGATATGTTTGATTTATAAACTTCCATTTGATCCTATACCTCATTGTTAATCCAATTTTGTATGACTGCAGATCGTATTTGTAAATTGGGAAGTAAATGTATAAATTGTTCTAATATCTCTAATAAATTCAATTTTGTGCTCTTACAAATGAGTCTGTGTGTTTCATCATCAAACTCTTCTTCCCTATCATTTAAGATACAATGGGTTCCTTTTTTCTTTATTTGGAAAAAATTTGGAAAGTTTGCTTTTAACAATTGGATGACATCTCGTATGGTTTTGTGGTGTAAAAATTTTTTCCACTTTTTTCTATTGAAATGTTCTTCTCGATTCACCAATGTTTTTTTAGAAGAATTCTCCGAGCCCACATCACACAATACGGGATGTCTCTGGTTATACATAAAGGACAAATGTTTTACATTGGGTGTAATGCCTCCGAGACGCTCGCAAACTGCTACAAAAAGCACAATCATAGTATACACAGTTTCTTTGAAGTCTGATTTAGAAATGATATCGGGAGAGTATAAACTGTTTGGCTGTTGAAACATGCAAATTGTATAACCCGATAATTCTTTGAAATGACCGACAAACTTTAACACAAAATTATTTCCGAGTGTTTCATTTAGAATTTTCAGGTCATACACATGTTCGGGAATGTCACAGGAATTGACGACTGGCGCGTACGACCTCCATTGTATAGAGGAATTTGCATACAGACAATGATATCGCTCTAAATTATGGTTATTCAATAACGTTAAACAGGGTTTGTTGAAATGAACGCCACACGAAAGAGGCGTATAATAAACTTTTTGTTTTGCAATGTGACGAATAATGCTTTTGACTCTATCCGAAATACTAACATTATGTCGCATCTTTCTTAATAATGCAAGACATGATAATTACTGTCATTTTAGATATGGATGAAACTTTGGGTATATTTGAAAACGATGTGTTTTATATTCGCCCTTATGCCGATTATATGATCAAAATGCTTCACTGTATGAATGTTCATATTATTTTGTGGAGTTTAGGGGAGGACGATTACGTCAGACGCATTGTGAATGGGTATTTGATCAACATCCGTAACTATGCGTATAAAATTTTTGCCCGTAAAGAGGGAAAAAGGGCTATGCAATTGTATGGCTATTCAAAAGCAGGGGAGCATATTCGACAGATATACGAGGAAGACATTTTTTTAATTGGAGTAGATGATCAGGCGGTTACCAACATGGACACTTCCTACGATTTAAGAATACAGGTTCGACCCTACAAGAGACCTGACAAAAATGACCGAACTTTAATACAGATTTGTCAAAAACTGGTAGATGCAATCGTCTCTTTAAAAAACGAACACTAAGTAAAGACATGTCGATTGATTTTAGTCAAAACACTTTGCACGTGACCGAGGACACTCTACCAGACTTGGTGAATGCACTGACAGAAAAATCATTTTTCAGATATCGTCGAGTGAAACCAATGAAACATTTTTTTACAAAAGAGACCATAGAGGACCCTACTGAAGATATGGTGCGTGCTTTATACCACAGTTATTTACAAGAACACATAAATCAAGATATTGACAATCCCTTTAGGCCTCCCAAACAAAACATACCTCGAAAAGGTCAAATATTTCCTCGTAGAAGAGGTAACCAGTCTATGGAAACTTTACTCCGTGAAGCTGGGGGGGAACCTTCAGACTTTGACCAGAAAACATATGCTTTCTTGACCTTCAGGCAATACTTACGGATTTTACAAAGATTTGTAGCCTTTTCACAACAATATCAAAACATTGATGTATCCATCCCAGTATACAATTCTCTTCTGAATAGCGTACGATACAATACAATGACAATGACCAAGGAAAGGCAGTCTCGCATCTATAAAAACATGTTCCCCAATCATGAAGTACGAGAGCTTGAAACCGACATCTGTTAAAAAAAAAAAAAAAAAAAAAAAAAAAAAAAAAAAAAAAATTTTTTTTTTTTTAAACTGGAGTTGGTGGCTCTTTCATTTTACGATATTCTAAATGGTTTATAATCCGTACGAGTCCTGTCTCCTCTGTAATAAATTTTTTAAGGAAATTAGGTAACCCTATCTTTAGCCCTCTTGTAAAATTCATATAGGTTATTTGACCTTCAACTCCCTCTAGCATTTTACCATACTTTGAAAATCTTTGCAACAGCCGCAAATAGTCTCTAAATCTTATCATATGATACCCCAGGACATTCGCGAGTGTCACGTCGTCTTCTTCGTCGTCTCCTCCTCCTCCTCCTTGTGGATTAAGTGGAATATCTGTATTTTTTTTCTCCCCTCCTGAATCACTCTCTAGTTCCATTGGTTTCTCCTCCTCCTTCGTCGTACTGGTCTCTCCCCCCGTTACTGCATTTGGGTCTGGCGCCGTAGGCGGCTGATCGGTTTTGGACTTTTTAGCGGGTGGTACTACATCTTCCCCCTCATTTAAGTTTACCTCTAGTAGCTCATCCTTCTGCTCCTCCACGAGGAGAGTCTTTAGCAGGGCGTCCTCCTTCGCTTGTTTTGCCTCTTTCTCCGCCAGTTTTTTTCGCTTCTCTTCTTCATATTCCTCGACACTCCATACGTAGATTAATGGGCTATTTTTTTTGATTTGGTTTTCCATGTAAATTGTACATTTTTTTGTTACCTCTTCTTGAAAATCCTCCTCTGACTCTATTGTTGTTCTAAATGTTATATTTTTATTGATATTATAGACTCCGTCGGCTCTCTTTGCCATGGCTAAGGTCATGCACTTTTTAAGAAATTCTTCTTTATAATAATTATCGTCCAGGGGTGTAAAGTTCGTTGTATCTTTCTCTTTGTAGTGGCTTTTGATCGTGTCCTCTTTCTTCAGATGGCCGTCGACTTTAAAAAGAGTCCCGTCCATAATATCAATAAACTCATTGCCGCCCTCTGGACCCTTTCGAAATAAAAGGGTTTGTCGCGTCAACGTCTCGACAATCTCGTCCTCCATCGTCTTGTTTAAGAAAAGATGTCGTCCACCCTCGAACAGGTACTTTTCCAATCTCCCTGGATTCCTTACCATGACCAGTTTGTCAAATCTCGCATCACCCTCGCTTATCCGGAAAATGTCATTTTTACGGCTCAGTTTTTAAAACGGGTCATGGAGTCTTCAGTCTATCGCGATTTCCCTTTCGCCGAGAGGATGGATCCGGCCGAATTCCAACCCGTGGACTGGACCAAAGCCCTCATTGTCTTCAACAGTCAGCTGGAGCTCGTTCTAGCCCCGGACCCCGTCACCCGACTCCTTCGACTGGATCGACGGTTGAACTATCGGGAGGGTGCCGCCGTTATTTTTGGACCTTTCCGATTTTTGCCTTGGTTTCCGTATCCGTGGCTAGGGATTTTTCTGATTTTCTTTTTTTACACCGCGAGCCGCTTAATTGCAAAACGGTACAAGAGGTATTCGCTGGTCTTGTCCAATAAGGCTGCAAGCGATTCAGGAGCGCCTCCTCCGTAAACACGTGTCGGGCCGCATGGGGAATGGGTTGCGTGAGCATGTCCTGGTACGTCTCTTGGGCTTCGTGGTAGGCGCTGCTCGAAAACGCTTCGTCCCTCAGGCCCGTGAGGAGCTGGTTTCGATCGAACGCATCGTAGACTCGATTTTCCAAAAATTGTTGAGGAAACTCGCAACGCGTATAGTAATCCAAGATCCAGAAATGGGTGACCCAAAAGCAGACGAGTAAGAGACGCGGCACACATTCGACTCGGGTGAAGCGCAGACGGGTCTCGAGGTGTTTCAAAAACGTGGCGAGGAGGCTGGGGGGGTCGCCGCCGCCGCACTGCCTCAACGCCTCGTGTATGTGGGAGGCGTTGGCCGGCGTAATGCCGACCAGGGTGGGAATGAAATCGTTGCCAAAGAGAAACGAGGCCTGGACCAGGCGTTCCAGTGGATAAGGAACGAGGTCGGGTTCGATCGGGTAAAAATGTTTATATCTGTAAATTTGAAGGCTTCGAAAACGATGGAGTCGTAAAAAAGCCAAAATAAACACATCTTGGTCCACACTGATCACGATCGGGTGTTGACACTCGGGCAACGTGTCGGCGACGTGAAAGATTTTGTGTTCGCCTTCTCCCGGCACGTTGCACCCACTCATCACCACTTTCAGCTCTCGGTCGACTGTCTCGGTCAACTTCTGGAGGACATAGTCTTGGACCCGCTGAGCCAGCGTGTTGGGACCGAACAAGATGTTGCGGTAAAAGGATTTTCGGGAGACTTTGGCAGACCGACGACGATCTCTTTGCGCCGGCCATTTCATGGGCACCCCTTCTCCGTCAAAAGAGAGAACGAGGGTCAAACTCTGTGGAGCGTGGGGTAAAAAGATCTGCAACAAGCTGTGCAACTGAGTCCAAGTATCCTCACAAATTTCCTCCAACATTTCCGATTCCGAAACTTCGAGACAATGATCAATCGAAATGTAGAGAAAACTCTGGCAGTCGAAGAGCAGCGAATCAAAATAAGCCGGTTCCGAGACCGGTGGTCTCATCAGTTTACAAAAATTGGTAATACCCATGGTGGTACAAAAATTAAGTTCAATGACGTATTACAAATTAGATGAAGCTGGAAATGAAATCTATCCGAGGGATCTAGCCGGTCGGGAAGTGGTGCGAGGGGGACGTTATGCCAAATCTTCCGACGGATACGATTACTATCCGAAAAATGAGTTCCACGATGAATATTATCCTTCGATCTTACCCTTGATACAGAAAAAAGGTCAGTATCTCTATCCTTTGAGTGCGAGGGGTAGGCCACTGTACCGTAAAGATGGGCAAGGCAACGAGATTTACGAAAGAATCAATGGGAAATGGATCATAGGAAGAGGCAGGGATGGTAATCAGTATTATGCTCAATTCAACAACGGAAACGAGTACTATCCCGAAGACGGGGGAGTGGCTCGAAAGTCAGACGGATCCCTCTATTATGCCACGACACGCGAGGGTCAACAAATCTTTCCAAAAGATGACGTGGGAAACGAATATTATGTGACCTATGTAGATTGGAACCAACCACACACGGTTCCACAAAGATACGCCAAGACAAAGGAAGGGGGAGAAATTTATCCCAAGAACACGGAATTACAAGAAATGATTCTAAACGACAGGTATGCCGTAGATGAGAAACCTTTTTATCCAAGAGATGCTTTCAATAACGAATATTACCTTTCCCCCGCGCTGACCAACAAGAATTTGTTAGACGATTATGCGACCACCAACGACGGAAAAATTATATTATTTGGTTTATATGGGGGACAATATTTTACCGATATGAGGAAAGAACCCACAATTTTACCAGAAAATGTAATTGGTACTTTGATGAGAAATCCACCCGATTTTTTGACCAATATACAATTGGCCAACAAATCTAAGATGCCTCAAATACCCTACCAGTATAAGGAATTGGGTACAAATCAAATCAAATGGGTTCGCCCAAAAAAATCCTCCTCATGGTGGTTATTACTCTTGGCAATGATTGGGACAATGATTGGGATAGTTCTATATATCAGGTAAAAAAAAAAAAAAAAAAAAATTTTTTTTTTTTTTTTTTTTTTTTTTTTTTTTGTCAATGGGGGTCAACAGATGATGGTGATGATTGATAGATTCTATATGCTGCTGCCAAAGTTCGATCTTCCCCCATATATTGGAAATCTAACAACATGACAGAATTACAAATCTTTTTCAAATAGTCATATGTGGGTCTGTCAACAGCTGCTAGTTGTATCACCCAACCATCTTTCCAATAATTTTGTCCATAGATCTCGTTAAACTCCATCTCGAAATTGGTAAAATTAATTTCATGATCCAATTTTAGAGAAGGATTTCTCGGGTAGTCATCCAAATATACAAAATTATATTGTTGATCCCCATCGTCCCAGGTAAGATCTTTCGTCGATAAACCAACCTTGATGACCTCAAATGGTGGTTTTGTTGATCTGAGAGTAATATGCCATGGAAGTTTTTTATCCTGATAACGGATAAAAGAAGCATGAACTGTGTAAGCATAATCAACCATCTCGAACATGTCCACCCTTCAATTTCCCACACATTTAAAAAAAAAAAAAAAAAAAAAAAAAAATTTTTTTTTTTTTTTTTTTTTTTTTTTCATATAACCATTATCTTGACTGCCCAGAGATCGTGCCATTATGTTCAGGTGGTACGATAGACAGAATCGTCGTAAATGTAGTGAACCTACCTATACACATTATAATTATGTATATCACGTGATACTGATAGAAGACGGGATGGCATGCCTGCTCATGGAAAGAATTATTGAAGACTATAATATAAATGTAATTGATTTTGTAATACATGATTCTACAGTGCGGGACCCTCACATACATTTCATTATTAATGCAGACAATGAAATCGACCGAGGTGTTTGGACAGAATTGCTGTATGGATTTACGGTACATTTAATCCATTTTGATGCGTCGATTCTTCATAATTTGTCTAATAATTGTAATTGTTGTGTTTTTACGTTAGAAGATAGGTGTATTAAAAAGATATGGGATAGCATGAGTACTTTTCATGATATCGTACACCTGAATTTACCTACTCGACTTTTCCAAAAAGCTGTTCGAGAATGTCAGAAATATATTGTACCCGTACCCATTAATCATCTTAAATCGGAAATTGAACAATTTTTGAAAGGTAAATCGTTACAAGAACTCTTTTTTGAAAGAGATATAGTTTTTGATAGAAATATAGCTACTTATTTTCAAAGTAACCTATCTAACAAATATTTATTTAAAAAAGACCCTCAAGTAATCTATGTTGGATGGCACTTCATGAAGGATCGTTGTAGATATTTAATGTGCCTTCACTGCATGCAATTACTTCTTTATGGAGAAGAGAGTAGTGTGGAGGAGAGTATTTCTAGATATTACTATACTATGTGTAGCTATAGTTTTCCATCCTATGTACGAAGAAAGGAAAATTGGTGCCACTTATGCAGACAGGTACCTCTCTTTCATATCATAACTTATAAAGAGTATGTGAAGCAGTATCTACCTGACCATCTTCTCAAAAATCCATACCATGAATCATTTATCAAAGTTCAAAAATGTGAAATGGGTCAATATAACATGACCCAGTTGAAATCTAAATATACACCCCTCCGGCCGCGGGTGACATTAGCCAATGCTCACCTTTCAGAGAGGCCGCCGTAAGCGTGGACCTCTTTCCCTGGCGCTGTCAGCGTGGACCTCTTTGCTTGGAGTGAGCTCTCCTATGAGAGAGTGGCACCTGCCGTGTGTGATAAAATTTATTGTAATGGGGTGAGGCCCCTTTAAGGTGGGGAGCATGGAAAATGATGAGGTGATTTTTTAATGTCTAAAAATAAAATTCCTTATGTTGTTTATTTGAGATGATTTTTTTTCTTTTAGCTCAATGTAAAAATTAAATTGAATGAAACTAATAAAGAAATTGTGAACAATTAATTAAAAAATGACAATTTATTCATTTAATATGTTACACCACATCACAAACTAAAATTTCCATCTTCATAGATTCACATAACGAGTCATGTTTTTAAAAAAATGGAGGAATATATTTGAAATATGTTTGCACTTTATCGTTTACCACAAAATATATTTCATCAGGTGGAACTATTTCATTTGTTGAAGTTATTTTTAAGATAGTCTTATTTTGCACACTTAAGTTGAAATTTCCATCTTCATCCACATAACGATTGGTCGGTTGCATCGGCTCTCCGACGATATTGTCCATGAAAGTATATTGATTTAATGGTTGCTGTGGCTGATCTGCAAAATTGTATGAAGGTTGCTGCTCTGGAGTCAATAATCTTGGTTGCTGCTCTGGAGTCCTTGGTTGCTGCTCTGGAGTCCTTGGTTTCTGCTCTGGAGTGAATAATCCTGGTTGTTGCTCTGGAGTGAATAATCCTGGTTGTTGCTCTGGAGTGAATAATCCTGGTTGTTGCTCTTGAGTCAATACTTCTGGCTGTTGCTCTTGAGTCAATACTTCTGGCTGTTGCTCTTGAGTCAATACTTCTGGCTGTTGCTCTTGAGTCAATACTCCAGGATCCATTTGCTCGTCCATTTCTTGGTCTGAAGGGTCTGTTTTAATCACTGGTTGTTTAGACCTTTCAAATTCTTTGCATATTTCTACATAATTTTGCACACTATAATCCACATATCTTTTAAGCCATTCTAGAAGTCTAACATCACCCGTTTGTGAAAATTTTATAATAGGCGATGATTGGGGATCCAGTTGAGGGTCCAAACTTTCACTTTCCACCATGCCATTCGACCATGCATTTAAAAATTCACCAATTGCTTGAAACTTATATCTTACACTTTTCATAACGCCAATCATTTCATCCAAAGTGAAAACACAGATATCCTTAGATGGTTTCTTTAGTTTATACAGCACTGGTTCAGGTACCAGATCGTTCAAATAACGCTTGGCATATCGCCTAGCAAATGCAGTAGGATTACTATATCCCAAAAAGCGTCCCACTTCTTCAGCTCTCCAGTATATACCACCATCTCCACCAACCGCTCCACACAAATACGGCTTTTCTTTGAAAGCTAATCTGAACCACATTGTACAAAAGCTCTCGAATGAATGCAAAGAGTGAATCCAGACATCTCTATATATACAAAAAAAAAAAAAAAAAAAAAAAAAAAAATTTTTTTTTTTTTTTTTTTTTTACCTACTTTGGAAAAAAAAAAAAAAAAAAAAAAAAAAAAAAAAAATTTTTTTTTTTTTTTTTTTTTTTTTTTTTTTTTTTTAAGGATTTAAGAATTCAGCTGGTATGTCTTTCTCATTCAAAATGTTGTTCAGATTGAGGATGGAAAGCTCAACCATGCTAGGAGTTATCGGTAAGGATGGCACTCTCTACTGGGCTGCTTCAGATGTCGGTCGGTTATTAGGTTACAAGTCCTCCACTACAAAATACAAAAATACTGAATCTTTAAAAGACGTAATACGAAATCCTCATCATTTAAAAAAATATTTATTGAGTAGACGTTTAGTAAATCATGCAGAATTACTAAAAGAGTTTCCAAATGGAGATTTATTTGAAAAAATAAAAGTAATTCAACAACATTTAATGAAAGGAATACCAGAACTGTGGGTCACTACAGAAGAAGGTGAAAGTTTTTATGACTGGTTAAAGATTTATACAGCCACTGTAATGGAGATAGAAGAGGTACCTCCGTCTTTGTTTCATGATAAAGTACATGGTATTGTTGTGTGGATGGATGCCATACCACCCACAAATGTATATGTTTTTACGAAAGAACAATCGCACCATTTTATACCAGCCTAATCAATAAAAAATTTTTTAACCTTTTGTCTGGATCTATCTTAAACACTTGCTCAATGTTTTTTTATTATATAGTTACTTACTCAATGTTTTTTTATTGTATAGTTACTTGCTCAATGTTTTTTTTATTGTATAGTGCTTAATGTTTTTTATTGTTTGAGTTATTCACAATGCTCAAATATTTTTCCTATCCGAAATCCTTGCTCAATATTTTTTTATTGTTTGAGTCCTTCACAGTGTTTCATTTATTTTATTGTCCCATGTATTTTGTATTGATTTTTGCCTGTTTGACTTATTTACAGTGCTCAACATTTTTGACCATCGTGGGGAATTTTTATTGTTTTGGGAATTTACACAGCTCAAGTTTTTTTACCGTTTCGAGCACCGCCCATGTATTTTGTACCTATCGAAAAAACTTTTTTATTGTTTGGGGTATTTACAGTGCTCAAGTTTTTTTACCGTTTCGAGCACCGCCCATGTATTTTGTACCGATCGAAAAAACTTTTTTATTGTTTGGGGTATTTACAGTGCTCAACATTTTTCACCATCTTGTTGATTTTTTATTGTTTAACTTATTTGCAGTACTCAACTATTTTTGCCTACTCTAAAAGTTGCTTAATATTTTTTTATTGTTTAAAAGATTGACAGTGCTCTACTATTTTGCCGTCCTAAATACTGATCAATGTTTTTTTATTGTTTAAGCGATTTGCAGTACTTTCTATATTTTATCGTCCCATGTATTTTCTATGGATTTTTGCCTGTTTGACTTATTTACAGTGCTCAACATTTTTGACCATCTTGGGGAATTTTTATTGTTTGGGGTATTTACACAGCTCAAGTTTTTTTTACCGTTTCGAGCACCGCCCATGTATTTTGTACCTATCGAAAAAACTTTTTTATTGTTTGGGGTATTTACAGTGCTCAAGTTTTTTTACCGTTTTGAGCACCGCCCATGTATTTTGTACCGATCGAAAAAACTTTTTTATTGTTTGGGGTATTTACAGTGCTCAACATTTTTGACCGTTATAGGGAATTTTTATTGTTTAACTTATTTGCACTACTCAACTGTTTTTGCCTACCCTAAAAGCTGCTCAATATTTTTTATTGTTCAAGGGATTGACAGTACTTAACTATTTTTGCCGGTTTCGCCATTTCTCATTTTGTATGGATCAAGTGTGAATTTTTTTTACAAATTCTTTAGAAAAAAGGGTCATTTTATTTTTTATAATAAAATTGTACAAACCTATTATTTTTTCTAATGTTTTTTAAAAAAATTTTCAGTTCAATTTAAATTAGAAAAAATTATAGGTTTGTACAATTTCATTATAAAAAATAATAGGTTTGGCCAACTTTATTAGAAAAAATAAAATGGAGTAATTTACTATAAAAAAACCTCAATATATTAAAAAAAATGATGATAATAAATAAATAAATAAATAAATAAATAAATAAATATATATATATATTCATTGTGATGGTTATTATTCCATGATAATCGTGGGCAACGTCTCATAGTCTAGAAAGCATTTATAAAATTTCATGTCTTCGGCGACTAAATTGACGGATTTGGGGATGGCCACCGTCGCCTCAATGGGTACGCGATCCCCATCTTCGAAAAATTTCTCTTCAAAACAACAAGCCACTCCATTGCCTCGCAACGCATTCACTTCCATGTTGCCGATTTTCATCCCCCCTCTTCGGCTGCGGCCCTTTACGGGCGTTCCCAACACTCGGTCCGTCACCCACGAGTCGGGAGCATACATATGTTCGCTACTCAAATACGCCACAGCAAAATAGAAGGTGCGACCATAAAACGCCTTGGCTCCCTTCATCAGGCGACCCTCCGAATTGTGCACGGTGAGAGCGTCCTGTCCCTGGGCCTCGATCACCTGACCCATCGTCATGCGAAACAAACAGTAGGGATTGACAATCAGATCGGGTTGGACGACCCGATCCAACGTGGGCACGGCTTCTGCGATCCGCAGCACTCCTTTCTGGCCGTGCAGGCTGCATAGTTTGTCGCCCGTACTGCTCTCGTGCTCCTGTTCCACGCTGATGGTCAGTTTGTCTCCGCTCAAAACATGTTGCAACACCAGAAAAGGCGATTTGGCAAAGTAGAGGCGGTGCTCTTGCGGCGACACCCTCTCCACCCGCACGTGGATGGAGTAGGGCTCGACTTCCACTCGCTCTCCGCTGATGCAGGTGCCCAACAACGTCGACTCCTCGTCCACGTCGCCGTGCACCGGATAGAATCGGGTCCAAGCGGTTGCCTTCACTTTGAAGCGGAGCGTGTAAAAGCGGTACGAGTCGAACGAGCGGCAGCCGGCTCGCTTCACGATACAATCTTCCTGCGTCATGCCCAAGAAACTCATGTAGGTGACGGTCACTTTGGGTAAGAAGAGCGTAAAGTGGGGAGAGAAGCCATCCTCGACCGGCTCCAGGAGGGGCAGGTGATCGGGCGAGGGAGCGTGGCGATAAGCCGACACCGTATCCAGGAAATACAGGGCGTAGCGGGGATCCGTCGCCAGGATGGCATTTTTGAGGGCGTTGAAAGCCAACACGTTTTTCAGAAAAGCATTTTGATGGTAGTAGGGATTCAAGTCGACCAGGTAACTGTGCGCTTCCTGCCGTACCTCGTGACCGAAAAAATACCGGCTCCAATAGAGTTCGTCGTAAGGCGTGACCCAGAGGGGGGTGTCGGGAAGCCGCTTCATGATCAATCCCATTTTGTAGCGAATCACAATAAATTTTCCCCTCTCGTAACACTCAATGTGTTGAAAACGTTCTTTGAGTCGCAGCAGATCCATCTTCCAAAAACAGGCTCGGGTCACCGGAATGCAGGCCTCGTTCACGACGACGAAATACGGACTGTCCCACTGCGGCTCGAGGCGGAGCCACTCCCAAAAGGGACTCTGTTGGGGATCTTGATACACCACATCCAACCCGTCGATCGTGGACACGACCACGTCCCGCGCCATCATGTTGGTTCGCCCGACGTTCTTGGTCTCAAAGATGCCCAACTTACAAAACCAACCTTCGTAACTCGGATGAAACGGTTCCAGGAGATACTGATTGACCTTGTTGGACATTTGCCGAATGACCAGGTACAGGAGATACGGATTCAGCGGATAGGTCTGCGAGAGCACTTCGCGATAGCAGCCCATACTCTTTTCGATAAACACTTCGCCATTGTTGCCAATCTCGCGATGACTCTCGTGGATTTCGCGCGTCATTTTACCCGCCGATTTCCCCTCTTTGAAATAGACGGTCTTTCGGGAGAGGACATGGAGGAGACAGCCCGTTTCGATCGAATGACACACAATCGCCAGTTTGGACTTGGCCGTCTTCCAGTCGTGCTCTCGAAGGGGAGCATACAAATATTTGATAAAGAGTTTGGTGAACAAATGTCCGGGGCTCACCACAATTTTGTTCCCCAGATGATCAATATCAAAGAGATCGTCGTGATAAATTTGTTTCATGTAGGCCGACAGGTGCACCGGGTAAGGGCAGTGCGAAAAAAAATGAGGGTCCTCGGAGGATTCGGAGCCGTCGTTCTGGACCACCACCAAATCGCCATAGCGTCGACCTCGAAAGTCAGCCATGTAATAGCTCAGTTCTTTGCCGCGATCCTGCTCGTTGTAGGAATACACCCGGACCATTTTTTTCTGAATGACATGCGTGTTGGTCGGATCGTTGGTATAGAAATAGGGAACGTGGCGCAAAAAACCATTGATGATGAAAAAACCTTGACCAATGTCCACGGTTTCAAAAGGAGACGCTGAGGCGGCAGGAGGAGGTAAGGGTTGTTGAAAAAGACGCTGGCCCTGCCGAATGGCGAAATCCAGACGCGATCCAATCATGACGGGAAAGACATCTTTCAAATATTTCTTGGGTTTATAGTAGACGGAACAAGCGTACACAGTTTTTTGTAAAATGTGTTGGTGAAGGTCATCCGGTCCCAAATATTCCAAATGACATTGAAGTTTATGATGTAAGAAACCAATAAAATTATTGACGTGGTCATCGTAATTGCTGACAATGGGTTTAATCATAGCCGGGACGTTGAGCCGTGGCATATTTGACGCGCATGAGATGCACACGCTCTTCAAAGGTCCGATCGAAGGCGCTTTGACACTGGAAAAGAGTATAGACACAGAGGGACACGGTAAAGGTCACCACAAAAAGACAATATAAATTCAATTTGTGTAGGTAGGGAGCATGAAGAGAATAATGATGACCAAAAATGGACTTTAAAAAAGATTGATAGGATGCCATAACTTTATATTCACAGAACTTTATTTAAAAAAAAAAAAAAAAAAAAAAAAAAAAAAAATTATTTTTTTTTTTTTTTTAGATATATATATATAATAAATAAAACATTTTTTGTTTCTTCTTAAAAAAACATGTTTGCCGAGGTTGTTTGTATGAGTTGTTATGATGGCTTATTGTTTCCTTTGGAAATTGCATTCGCTAACAATCCAGACCAAATTTATATATTTCAAATCGCTCCTCCTGCATTTTACAAACAGACCATGAGAGATACAGTTTTGACAAGATCTAGAATGTACAACAAAGATCGATTTTCGAATTCTACATGTCAGCGATATAACACAATTTCTCCAGTTGCTGTTATTAAATTACAAGAAGCCACCTGGAGAATTCAGCTCATGTATGAATATCAGTTATTATTTCCACAAGACAATATATTAAAGGTGCGTGGAAAATTTCAATACAATTTCTTTAAAAATATATGTGAATTTCCAAATGTTGAAATAGTTAAAATGAAGACAGGTGTACGAGTTTTAGGTTGTACTCATAGACATCCGAGAATGGTACAATATCGCTGCCCTGGAATAGAAGTACGAACCATGGCTGCCCTGGGATAGACCCTGAAATAGAAGTATCGCAAAAAAAAAAAAAAAAAAAAAAAAAAAAAAATTTTTTTTTTTTTTTTTTTTTTAATAATTTGAAAAAAAAAAAAAAATTTTTTTTTTTTTTTTTTTTTTTTTTTTTTTTAATGCTCTGTTTACATTATAAAAAAGCATTTTCTGAGTACTAGCAGTGAAAATATCATGACGTCTCCCAATTTTATCGATTGGACCCTAGCACACTTCAATATAGAAACTTTCCCATTAGTCAGAAACAGTATTAGCTTAAACATAATTGTTATGATTAGATTTTTTAAATGGAATAAACGAAATGGAATCAAAAAACAAATACTCTATATACTTCCCAAGGGAGCTCTACCTTTAACGAATTATGAATACGCAACAGCTTTTGCATCCGAAGCCGAGATGTTGACTCAGTTTCATTCTTTGCTAGACAGCGCTCAAATTATAATTGGCTATGATATTAACGGATATGATATTTCATCTATTCTTTCAAGATTGTTTTGGTTAAGACAGTACCGTATCTTAGAACGTTACAAATCTGCCAAAATAGGTGAAGTTATAGTGGCTATGTATAAAGTTATAGATCTGTTATAGATCTTTATATTCTCTGCATGAAGAATTCAAAAGAAAAGATATATTCACAGACAGTGTGTGGAATCCGCCCACGTGGCTACACAAGAAACATTTGTACTCAAAAACCTCCGAGAATGGTACAATATCGCTGGATAGAAGTACGAATCATGGCTACCCTGAAATAGAAGTACAGCCTTAAAAAAAAAAAAAAAAAAAAAAAAAAAATTTTTTTTTTTTTTTTTTAAACATAGTATATTAAAAAAAAAAAAAAAAAAATTTTTTTTTTTTTTTTTTTTTTTTTTTTTTGAAATTATTGATGGTTTTTATATTTTCTAAACGCTGCAGCTAATGTGAGGTCTTCACTTTGCGAATTGGATTTTGAAAAAGTCACATTTGGTAAAATTTCTCTTAAATAGTTATAAGTTTGTAGGTCTACCGCTTCAATAATAGTAGTTTTATCGTCTTCCTTCAGGTGAGAATCATATGCTTTTAAAATGATGTCTTCCACATCCCATTCATTAGCGTAATAATCATATTTGATGTCCTCAGATCTAAGAAAATGACTTATAGTATAATTGTAATATAAATCTTTATACTCAAATGTAAGATTATCGGTCAGTAAACCGATAGTAACAGTCTCAAATGGGAAGTCAACGGATGTAAAGGCCATGTTCCATGGAATCCAAGTTCCCCCTTTTGAAGCAAATGTTATATGGGCAGTGTAATGACAGGCCATGGTGAAAATAAATTATTATTCATTAAAATTGAAATATGTATAAATATATTTAAAAAAAAAAAAAAAAAAAAAAAAAAAAAAAAAAAAAAAATTTTTTTTTTTTTTTTTTTTTTTTTTTCCAAATATATATAGTCTATCCAAAAGTTATGGAGTTCATCATGGATCCCATCGAACCCCTCATTCAACATGCTCTTCATCATGAGGTGGATCAAAGTACCAATCCTTACCTGACGTTGGAAACTATCATCCAGCGATTGTATCGAAAAATATTTGAGCATACACGCGTTCCTCCCAACTATGGTGACGCTACCTTCCGAGCCTTTCATGAAGACATTTTGACCGCTTATGAGAAATTACGGGCGACCCTCTCGCACGACGAACGAGCGTCTGTCGAAAGGGTTTTGGCCAAAGACAATCCCCATTCCTCAGAACTCACCAAATTTGCCTGCTGTTGGTACAAATATGATGCCACGGCCACGTGTCGATGGTTTGCGGTCGACGGTGTCCTCGGAAATCATCCCAAAGCGTACGTGTCCGACGCTTTCGCTCCTGCTTTTGCTCAGCACAACGGAGCCGTCCGAGCCTTGTACACCTACTACACAGATCCCGGAAAAATCAAAGAGATTATCGAAGTGGCTCTGGAGAATCGCGAATCACAGGACCCAGACATTCAACGATGTGCCGCCCTCTATGCGGACATGGCGGGCGAAGAAGCCATGAAATGGGTAGCGGCTGAACGCAAAGCGAAACTGCAACAACCCCCCTCCAAACGTAAAAAGCTACCCTAAAATCGGAACGAGTTCCGGGGCTCGTTGTAAGAGGTGCCGACGCATACCCTCCCGAACCGAGAGGGACCACTGGGAAGAAGGGTGGTCCAAGAAAGTCAACAGCCTCAGATAGGCTTCATGGACGTCGTCTACGGAGGCGAGATCGATTCGAGGGGAGGAAAGAGGGGGGGTGAAAGGATGACAGGTCGGAGGTAAGAAGACCTCTTGATCGGAAGACGCTTCGACTGGCAACGAGGTGTGGTGGAGAGGGTGGGGACAATGAAAGACGCGCGTCCAGAGGGCATTCCAATGCAGATGTAAGTGACTGGTGAGCACTAAGGTCCATTGGTTGGAAGGAATGCATACGTCGAAAGGCGGTTCGATGAGAAGGTATAAAAAACGATTGCCGTATCGAAAAATAGGCTCAAATTCAGAAACGGGTTCTAATTCTGGAATAGCATTTAAATAAAATTTAACCAAAAAAGGATACCGGCCAAAATAACCATGTAAAATGGTGGAACGGGTAAAGGATAAAGCCTCTTTGAAATAATCCATCCTCTCAAATGATGTAAAAAAATTTCTAAGCTTAATTAAAAAAAAAAAAAAAAAAAAAAAAAAAAATTTTTTTTTTTTTTTTTTTTTTTTTTTTTTTTTTTTTAAATTAAATTAAATTTTTTTTTTACTTTAGTTGAAGATGAGTCTTTGCACGGGGATTCAATATTATGATAGTGACGATGTCATAAAAATTTTCCAACAACTTCTCCGAGAGTGTATGTATTTGGCTAATTGGAGATGTACTGCAATAATAGATGATGTAGATATATCTGAACTGGATGAAGATTTACTTACTATGTATCGTTATATTTTAAATATCTTAAATGAATATTTTACACTATATCCAGGTGTTGGTAGAACTCCTCGAAAATGGGTAAAGGTCCATGAAAAATTGAAAAATAAGATCCATAAACAGTACGTTTCACCACGCGTTGCTCGCCTATTAAAAGATAAAAATTTCAAATCTAGAAAAATGTATCCGTTTTTGATTTTGGAATGCTTAATTTATTCTGGGATGTATGTCGCTAAATGTGTTACCAAATTCAACAATCCCAACAAGATTTTTGACATTGTATCTGAAGCATTTATAGAAACTTTGAATAAAGAGAAATTATTCGATTATATAATAGAGGATATTTATTATCGTAAATGTAATCCATTCTTTTACCAAAGAATTTGAAAAAAAAAAAAAAAAAAAAAAAAAAATTTTTTTTTTTTTTTTTTTTTTTTTTTTATGATATATATGTGTGTGGAAGCTTCAGATTCTCTCAGTTTAGCCATGGGTTCGAAGGTATACAAACCTCTTCAAGAGGATCCTGTTAGAATGGATTTCATATTGGAAAATATTTTTGCCCATTTATTAAGAGTGTATTACTACAATCCTATGACGGCAATCAATAAAACGGAAAAAGAAGTATTGGAAAAGGTCATAAACACTCTGGATACTTACAAAAAAAATTGTGCGGACCGTCTGCGAGGAATTTGTGAGCGACTTGATGGCGTCGATGAAAATACGATTGACTCTATTTTATCCGGTCTAGCCAATGAAGTGTTCAGTCATGGTATAAACTGGAGCAGAATTATGACTTTTTTTATTTTTGTTGGAGAACTGACCAACTTATGTATGGGTAAAAATTTACCCCACTCATTTGTAATGGTGACGTTTCACTCCTTTTCCCAATTGGTTAAACGCAGATTGGAAACATGGATACTAGACCATGGAGGATGGAATGACTGTAATGTAATAAAATAAATCTATTTGAATTCAAACTGTGTCGTGTCTTTTTTGTAAAATAAAGTACGATGAACTTTAATACGTACAGTTTATATTATGGTAAATTTCACAAGGCTTCTGTTTCCCATTTTAAACGTAACATAATTATTTTTAATTTTGAATATTCTCCTTATGAAACTTGGATCCTTATGAGAATGTATCCCCCTGAAACGGTGTCTATCGATTCGGATAAGCCTCTTTTATTGGCATTAAAAGCCTTTTTTAAATCGGACGTACCGGCTTCCGTTGTTTGTAACCGAAAATATCTGTGGACCATTTGCCTCGGAAACAATCGTTTGGTGTATCCTGTCAATCGAGACACTCAGAGTAACACTACCTTTCAATTTTATGCAACGCCTTACTATGTTTACAATCCAGAGATTATTTGTCAATATTTGGAGGGTAACATTAGACCGACTTACGACAATGTTTTCTTTTACAAGAATACAGTGTTGTATTTGGATAATTTAGATTTGCCCTTCCCAGGTGGATGTTATTTCAATAAATGCGAAAAGACACCCTTTTATCGGATCTGTTTTTTGTCCAATGAACCTATGGATTACGTAGTCAATTTGGCATCGGAATGGCAATCTCGTCGAGACGTCATGACAATACCTTATTTGAGTAGGTTGGTCATAGCCAATCCTAAATTTATAAAGTTTCAACCCGTTACAGATGCCGGTTTCTACAGCGGAAACATTCTCTCGACGGGTCAGATACAGAAGACACTCAGTTCCAGGAAACCCGAACTCTTGATCCAAGACGTGTTGCTATCCTACTATAAAAACTTGTCGCGTCGTACGAGTGAAAAATATATTAATGATACCAATTTAGGTTTAATTATCGAATATCCTTTTGTACTCACGTATGAGGGAGGGCGTCTCCTTGAACAAAAAAAAGATCCTTCTAAATTTGTCGCTCTGAGTATTAACGGCAACAGTCCGAACCGAGTACTCCATGTCTCTCAACCCTATGAGCGCTATGTGGAATACGATCACGTACCCGCCACCTTGTGGACACCCATTTCGTTTGTACTCTCCTCGTTACTCATCGACACCAACATGAAAAAAGTGACATTGGATACGGTCGTCATCGGCGTGGTGTACCGAGAAACCTTTTTCTGCTTCAGCCAACCCCTCTTTGAGGGTACACCTACCAAAGAACCCGTGTTGAATGGTAATTACCTTTTGTCGTCGGCCACTATCAATTTGAATGAAGACAGTAACATTCGAGTCATCGAAACCTTCAAATACAATAAAAATTATTCTTTACGAAGAGTTTACTTGAGGGGGTTGGACACGTGGTGTCTCACAAAATCGGAGGAGAGTCATCCGCATCTCAAAAAATTACATTTACCGGCACTCGTGGAAGAATGGGTCCATTTTTTCATGGAAGTCGGAGAACGCACCTTTGATGTGAATGTAAGTGTCGTACGTTTAGCCTTGATGTTATCCAAACACAATTTATGTTACAATTTGAACGTAGGATCGGATGAGAATACAATGTTAACAAATAAAGAAATTAATTTTCATTTGGATGAAGAGGCAGTTATATTTTTAAATAATGCTCGCCTCGCCAAAACGGTCGAGTCCGAATCCTGGCAATGTGTAATATCTTGAAAATAAAATTTATTCAGGATAAACCATTTTTACATATGATTGTTCTTCAGTATTTGTAAATAGAGTAATTGTCTCGGGAAAAGTTCCATAACAAAAAAGGTTTAAGTTGCTAGCTGGACAATAGGGAGGTGGAGGGGAATCGTTTGGATAGATGTAATGGTTCAACCAAATATTAAACGGTTTCGATTCAGCTGTACTGCTTCCGGTTATTATGGGTATGTGGCAACCGTAGAGGAATTCACACTCCACTTCGCTGATCCTCTCTTCATTGGTTAGTATTTTGTACAAACAATCGGCTTGAATGTATTCAGACTTTTTCAACACAGTCATTAAAGTTGCTTGTGGGATGATTCTTTTTCTCAACAGACCGACAGGCAAAGTTGCTTCCATAATATCTTTCACCATCAAAGTCTCTTTGACACGATACCGCAACAATTGTGTAATATCTTTTGCACTCAGATAAACGCTCTCGTCGTCCCCCACGAAACACAACACTTTGTAAGTGCGCACTTGAATTACAAAGGCCAACATGACCTTAGTCCAGTATGATAGTAAATGAACATCAGTCCGACGTTAAATTAAAAAAAAAAAAAAAAAAAAAAAAAAAAAAAAAAAAAAAATTTTTTTTTTTTTTTTTTTCACGCGAGCAGCAGCTGTCGCTTTCACGTATAACGGTTCCCTCCCCAATCTCATTGAGGCATTCAACCATGAAGCAGCTGTCTTTGGTTTGGATGAATGGGGCCTTTCAAAAGGGACCAGGTGCACGATGGGGGAACAATGGAACAATGAAGCAGCTGTCGCTTTCAGTATAACGGCCCATGAAGCAGTTGGTTTGGATGAATGGGACCTTTCAAAAGGGACCAGGTGCATTGAATCCCCGTGATGACTCATTGGCAAGTAGCTGCTCTCCGGCAACAACACGTATGAGTTTTAACAATGAAGCAGCTGTCTCCTTGCATCTGTCTGTATTACTTTTTTGTCAGATCAATTTATAATTATTTTTACAATCCTACTGCAGTCTTTTTCATTTTGAATTGGAATTCTCAAATTTCTCCAAATAATTATATCCAACAAGCTTTCTCATTAAAGCGGTTTCTTCGAAGTCGTCATTTTCTACTCGAGGTATAGGCTTTCCATACGTATTTGGCGTTATCGGAAAAATTTGAATCTTATGGGGCCAATGATTGGAAGTTCGTCTCTGTTCAAAACGTAGTATTCGCGTTTTTAATACTGATTCGGATACTAAAGACGCCGGTGTCATACAGACATACAATACACAGCGAATATTTGGTTTTTCTCTGAAATGCTGAGGTTGTATGCCCTGATGAATCGTTCTGCTGTCCCATAAAAGAAGCGAACCCGCTTTAGCTTTTACGCAAATATCGGAATCGTGTCCTAATTTGTCCATGTAAAATCGTTTCTGTTCGTCTGTTATTATGTACCAGTCTTTTGAATTTTTAATATGATATTTTTCTCGAAACGCTTTGTGTAATTTATGACTGCCTCTCAGCACTCGAAGGGTAGCGTCTCCCTCACTGACGTCGAACAAATTGACCAACCCTTGTACGCATTCAAATCCATTTCTCATAAACGACTGATCTGTATGGAGTTTATCTGTTCCTCGATACCAACCTCGCTTAGTTATTTCGCATGGCAAAGATATGCTGAGACCGTCGTAGCTAGTTAATAATTCGTCGGTATTCCAAATTTTACTAAATGTATCGATAACTTTTTGATTTTGACGAATAGCCCAAGACATGGGATTATGTCCAAAATCCCAATTCTGTAATAGCATTCCAGACTTTGGAAAAAATTCAAATATTGATTTATACGTCAACGGTTTGTTTTTTACAATTGGAGTTGATAAATATTTAGTTTTGTCGCTGAGCCATTGCCACATTTTATCTTGAAGCGCTGAAAGCTCTTCTGGAGTCAATATGTTATCGATGACTTCGACTCCATCCTCTGCTAGAGTAAAACCCTCGCAAGTGTTGTAAATCATGTTTGAAGAAAATATAAGAAATAATAACTGTAGGTTGTTGGCAGGGTCTTTTATTAAAAAAAAAAAAAAAAAAAATTTTTTTTTTTTTTTTTTTTAGGGTGGGTGTGGCCTTAAAAAAAAAAAAAATTTTTTTTTTTTTTTTTTTTTTTTTTTTTTTTTTTGAGTGGGTGGCTCGATTTTTTACATCCACGTTTTCTTTACAACAATTTTCATTTTACCTTTCAATCTCGTTCCATACTGATGATACTTATTCCCATTTGACAAATAGTCAATCGTTATCCAATTCATGTCTGGATTCACCAACAAGGCATAAAAATACAACAAATAGAGACAGGTTACATCAAATTCACAACTGTTTGGTTTAGTTACTTCTTGGGCCATTTCTTTTATCTTTTTCAAAACGGTCTGTCTATTTTGTGCCAGTGGAAAATTAATGTAGTCAAAATAGGCAGCATTATACCATTGATCACTGTGTTGCGCTACGAAATATAAGTATCCATACAAACTCAAATTTTGTTTAATCTCTTTTATGTGATTGATTCCTTCATTTTTATACTTTTTTACAATTTCAGGTGTTACATCGTAAAACATGTTCCATAATTTATTTTGCATTCGATTCGTCACTCTTATATGCTTAGATTTGACGAGTTCGTCAATCGGTAAACGACTCAACTTTAATAACTTCAAATCGTAAAATTCTTCTTTACAAGACATCTCTTTGTTTCTATAAATCTGTATTAGCCCGTTTTAAATTTTTAATAACGACTCCTTCGTAAAACACCAAAGAAGAATAATTGTCGGTTCTGGCTTTTTTTCGAGAGGGTTCCTCTTCATCTACCATACTAGTAAAATTAAACGCACCCAGTTTGATGTCCGTTTGGCTGAGGTGACCAAATTCCTTTTCAAATGAAATCAATAAATCCGATTCGTGAAAGGATGTGTTTTTGGTTGTTTTCAAATATTGACGAATAGCTGATTTGACATCATTCATCGTTGTGAGACCCCCTACCATTAACTGGACATCCATATGTATTTTAAATTGGACATAAATATCCGCGTGTATAAGATAATCTATTGTAAATTCAGTGACGTACTCGGGCGTATGTCGATAAGGTAATAACCCATTTTCAAGATTAATGTGTTTTTTTAGGTGATAATACAACATTAGAAACCCCCCTCGGTAAGACTGTTCCACCACATAGACATCTTTTTGAAAAGTATTTTTTTCCAATTGCTCCGATGTTTTTTTAGGAGCATCGTCTACAAATTCCGCTTCGAATGGTATCGCCACCACACGATCTTTAAAGGCTTCCGTCGCCTTACACTCTGGATAGTTGTTGGTCGTCGCAAACAATTTGGCAGTCGGAATACCTCCAGAATTTTGTTCGTACATGTTCCGAAACGTGACAAAGGAGTTGCCCGTGATTTGTTTTATCCGGTTTTCGTCTAATCGTTTTTCCAACTCCTCGCACGTGACCATTCTACAGGAAAAGAGAGTAGAGGCTAGCTCTGGGGTCGCGTTATTGGCGCCATGGTTGGGTGACAAATTCTCCGACTGAATCGAATGATAATAGTTTCCCAACACTTTTCCCATTAATTCCAACAATTTACTCTTGCCATTGCGCGTGAGACCTTTCCAAACAAAAAATTTGCGTTCGTAATTCGTGGCGATAAACACGCTGCCCAACACATCTAAAAGGTACATGAGCAAATCATATTCGAAACAGGTGCATTTGCAGAGGTTGATATAAAAATGGAGCATGGATCTACCCAAATTATCGAGTGGTGGTTCTGGCATCAGGTCGTAGAGGGTTGAAAACAGGTTATCTGTCGTATCGAGAAATAAATTTTGTAAATATTGTAAAAAAAATTTCTTTTGAGTGAGTGTTTCGTAAAGGAATTCCAAGTGAGGAGCATGGTTACATAAATCTCTCATCTCCAGTCGAGCAATGCCCAGGTTGATTTTTTTATCGGACAGAAAAAATTCCGGTACCACACCGCCAATGTGGCCTGTCAACAAATCGAGGACACCGTCTTCTAGCCGTAAAAACCACTTGTGGGTGTCCATCTGTATAATTTTACGCTCCATGTTTGTGTCGCTGGAAATTGCATAGACGACGGACAGGGTGTTAAATTTATAGATGAGATCTTTATCGGGACCTCCCAATCCACCCGAATTTTTATAGTCAGTGTAAAACTCCTTCACGTAATGCCACAAATTATTGACATGATCCTTAATATCGGTGTCTGCCAGCTCTTGCCAAGATTCCGTGAGAGAATTCCAAATGAATCGGCCCGGTTTTTTGAGAGCGTTTTTCAATTTGAGCACTCGGATGGGTAAATGTCGATCTTGCATGCTGCGTACGAGTTCCATGATTTGACTGTGCGTCGTCACCGACAAGATGGCTCTTTGATTGTTCTCCACAATGGAAATTAACTTTTCTTTGTGGGTTTTCGGTCGTTCTTCATACATGTTATTGACGCAGAAATGAAGTGTATTGATTGACATTTCCGTCGTAGCAAATTGTATAATTTTGGGACTAATCAATTTGATCTTATCCAACAGTGGATGATATTCCTTGTCCAACAAGGCATACATTTCATCAGCCAATTGTTGAGAATTCATGCGATAATGTTGACAGAGGGCATAAAAAACGGGAAAAAAATAATAGCCTTCATTAAATTGCATGATCGTTTTAATGGGGTTGGGATTTGTGGCCAAAATCATGTGTTCAAATTGCAACATTTCGTGCACCTCTCGAAACAGAGGAGGGATATGGGCATTATCCATGACCGACAATCGACCGAAACGTTCAAACCACATTTTCAAAGCATGATTTTGGGTTTCGAATTGAATCATGTTACCCGAATTGAGTTTAAGGTGATTATAAAGCTTCAACACGTTAGAATTGTCAAAATCTAAATTTTTACTTTTACTAATATAACCCTGTTCTTTAGTTTTTTTACACATAAAAGTGGCCAAATCGAGCCAATCCGGAGAATTGTTCGGATTTTTACTAATGGAAGTGTTATAGAGAAGAGTATGCCCCTTAAAAGAAGGGATGACTGGCATCATATACACTTTTAATTCATACAAAATTAAACTAGGTTTGACATTTAACAAATTTCTAAAAAGCGATTTTTCATTTCCTTTACGCTTTGAAAATTTTTTCTTCAATTCTTGTATATCTTGAACAAACTTGTGATCGTCAGAATTTCTTGGTACATTGAGAATATTAGTCTGTTGTTCATCGACATAGACTAGTCGCACAGGAACATAACAACTGGTATTAGGTTTGGCAGCTCCAGGGAGCATTGCATTAGCTAAAATGTCTAATTTATAAGCATTGCTATTTCTCAAAGCTTGTTGTATTTTAGTTTGAAGATGCGTACATAACAGGATGTAATCATCATGGGCAATTTTAAATTCAGGTAAATGGATATGGATACCCCAGTGTTGAAGCCTCATGGCAATGATATAAGTGAAATTTGGAATATCGGGTAAAAAAGTCGTTTTTAAAACAGATTCAATGATAGGAACGATTTGGCAATCGGTGGGAGTCTGTCCACTTTCAACCAAATAATCAAAATCTAAAATAACTGCATGGAGCAGAGTAGACGACAAATCGATGGTGAAAGAGGGGAGATTACCCGAATAATTGGTCCACTCTAATGTAAAATCAGAAAAATCTTTAGGGTTTATCCAATATATACCCCCGTTAATATCATAAATAAAATAGACATCAGGTGGAGCTTCACGACAGTGGTTTATCTTGGTCAAAAAAAGAGATGTGTAAACCATAACTTGATTGCTTATGAGAGTATTATCTATATAAATACAAAAAAAAAAAAAAAAAAAAAAAAAATATTTTTTTTTTTTTTTTTTTTTAATCATCTTTAAAAAAAAAAAAAAAAAAAAAAAAAAAAAATTTTTTTTTTTTTTTTTTTTATACTTCTTGTCTACAGACTGGACAAAAATTTTGCCTAATAAACCATTCTTTTAAACAATTTTCATGGAAACAATGTTTACATTGTAACTCCATAATTTTTTCACCCAAGTTAAAATTTTCCAAACAAATTGTACATTGTTCGTTCATTTCATGAGGATTCCATACTACAACAGGGATTGTATTAATTCTATCTTCCGATACCGGATGTCTGTCATCATATGGATAAAGCCATTCCATAAATGCAATCATGAAATCTTCATTACGTAAAATGAGTCTGTAAATAACCGTCATAGCCTCTGGATCCACTTGGCCATTTCCTCTTTGAATTAAGGAAAATAGTCTCGTAAAAAACTCGTCATAATTATTATCAAATAAAGCAAAAAATATTTCAAAAAGTATGTCATCAGTATCTTCTAAGTCATCCTCCGCATCACTGTCTGAGAAAACTACTGGATTATTAATGAAAGACCCTCTATGGAAATACCGTGAGAAACTCATGGTATAGACTTTGTTACAATCTATTCACATAAACGAATTGTTTTCATCTATCTACATAGACGGACCTATCTCATATTATATTTAAAAAAAAAAAAAAAAAAAAATTTTTTTTTTTTTTTTTTTTTTTTTTAAGATTTATTAATACATATACAATAAATGATAAACACAAACACTTCACATTCAATAAATTTTTTATTTTCATTTTTTACAAAGTCATCTTCTATCAGCTGATAGGATTGAGTGAGCGTGTGTACCAACATTATTGAGCATTCCTTCAATAGTTAACCATGTTAACTCTGGATTAACCATTTTTATAAAAAAATAAAATAACTCCAGTGTGGCAATCTCAGAAAAATAACAATCCCTTCCAAAGCTTCTTCCTAACTTTTTTATTATTTTAACTATATTATCCTTGTCTACATTATCCACAAAAATTTCTATTCCTTGAAGTGGATTATTTAATAAAGGATTCAACAAGGTTTCACTGCTTAGATAGTATAAACGTCCAAATTCTTCTCGATTTTCTAAAAGTGTGAAAATATAACTTCGAGCTACATGTTTAATTTTCTTGTTTTTCATCAATTCAAGTGTAATGAGGCGAAACACAGGTCCTTTTCGTTCTTTCATACATTGGATTTCTCTATCCAACGATTCAGATTCGTACAATTCTTTGAACAGAGAATCAATTGGTAGAGTGAATTTTCGGGACATCTCTAGTTCTCGAGACATTTCCAGGGCATAAAATTTCTTTATAAGCTTCTCAACCTCCTTTTCAACCTCTTTCTGAATCGAATGAATATCATAGCTGCCACTTTCATCTTTTTCATACACTGACATTATATCTTTTAGGGAATCCGTAATCATTTCTACTTTGATTTTTTTAAAGTCTTTGCCAATTTTGGAGTACGCAGATATATATCGATTATAATTGACATAATTTTTAATCTTGTATTTATTGAGAACCTGTTCGTTAAATTGTTTACGCTTCACCTTAAAAATTTTTCTAGAGCGTGGCGATTCTTCAGCGTCTGCCTTCATTACGAATCCTTCTAAAGGACACTCTGCATAAGCACTGGGATAAGTTTCAACTTTTTCATAGAAATCCCCTATGGTTTTGTAATCTATATCCAAAATCGGTACGTAGGGTAGATTCACTCGCTGGAATATGTTTACGGCGTCACTGTACTTCATAAACGTATCCGAATCCAGTTGGTAGATATCAAAGGCTCGAAAAAAGACTGTCTTGCTGCCAAATACGGATTCAGACTCGAAATCGTGATAGGGTATTCTCTTGATATGGGATCCAAATACTTCTCCGAAAATAATGAAATTGTCCTTTAAAATGTCTTTGATAAGTTGTACTTTTTCCAACAGCGGTCCCATGATCCGGTTTAAGCCAAAATTACATGTCTTTTCATCCAACACTACATTCCTAGACTGTAGCCTGAACACATGGTTCACGTAACCTATTCCAACATTCGAGCCATCCAATTTTTCAGTGGCGATTAAAGGTATCCCCGAATAAACTTGGCTGGTGATCTCGTGATACTTGATAACAGGTCCAGCCATCGTGAAGCGTTTGAATGGCAGCCTTCAGAGTGTGCCCGCCTAGTCGTTGGAAAAAAAAAAAAAAAAAAAAAAAAATTTTTTTTTTTTTTTTTTATAAAGTATGTAATATACAAATGTAAAATTTGACAATGACAATTAATATGTCCTCTCAAAGAATCCTGGATCGAGACTGGAATAAATTTGTGAATGAAAATTTTGAAAAATGTTTTTGGGAAAAAAAGCAAATAATATGTATTCGACATCATGTTTTTAGAGACGAAGAAGATCTTCTAACCATTTTAAATTTTCTTTTTAGAGATTGTGGTTTTCAAATGAATACATATATTAACCACAATAAATATGAATATATTCAACGTGGTGCAATTTTCTTGTATTATTTTATTTTACAAAAATCGTCGTTTTATCTTTTTTATGATGTTTGCGTTAACACCATTCGAAAGAAAGGTCGATACCGAAGAAAAAGGAAAACGAGAATGCTTCTCTTCGACCATCCTTTTACGTTTTGTAATAATGATCACATTCATTTCATGGCAGCCTCTCGTCGATACATCCATCCAAATACCTGGGAAGTTGTAGGTAAAGGATTAAAAGTACAATTAATTAAAAAAGAAGAATATCTACATTATAAAAAGATCTATATTGAATCTACTTTTTATTGTAACGAAACATTCAACTCATTGTATCCGTTAAAAGAATTATGTCTCTCTACAATATTGTCTAATGTACAAGATATTGAGAATTTGAAATTGCCAACTCCTCTTGTTCGGGAAGTTATGAGAGCAAGTTATCGATATATGACATTACCAATTGGTAAATGCCTACCTTTTACAAATATTAAACAGACATTTATAGATACTTTTTCACAAAAAGACGCAGTTATTAATATGGATACGTTGATAACCTATAAGTTTAAAATTCCTTTATTGCATAGGCCGACCATAGTTCATTACATTTATCTAAAAAATGATTGTGTTTACAACATGTGCTCAGAATGTATAAAAGCATATTTTTATGGCTTGGATATTGAAATTGAAAGAGTTTACTACTATAAATATATGATGTTTAATAGAAAAGTTAAATTAAATTTTTGCATGCATCCTCAATATTGGTGTCATTTATGTAAAAGGGTACCTCTATTTCGAATCTTAAAAACATATGAAAATATTGATATTGATACGGCATACATCATGATTGAATCATTTAAACTTTACCAAAACCAACTGATTTTTATGGAAAGAAATTATAAGCAAATTGAAAGATTATTTAATTATGTGGGGTTAGTTTATGGACTACTTGCTTTTGAATAGAGACTTATCATAAAAATATTTTATTCTGAATATAGGCTGTGAAAAAAAAAAAAAAAAAAAAAAAAAAAAAAAAAAAAAATTTTTTTTTTTTTTTTTTTTTTTTTTTTTTTTTTTTTTTTCGATTATATATAGACGTTGCTACAATCTTTCTTAAAGATGTCTCATTTTCTTTATGCTGTGCATATCACTTTCTTATATAAAAATGGAGAACGGTATTTACCATGGCATGTTTCTGTTACAAGTACCAAACCTCCTTTTGAAACAACAACTATTGGATTATTGGATAAAAGTATCGATTTGAATTATGATGACCTCAAATACAATATCAAACACACCGATTCTTTTCCTCGGCCAGATTATATGAAGATTGACCACCTATTCTCAAAAGAAGATATGCAAGTTCATTTGTATTCCATGTTTGTCGAAAAATGGCAAGGAGAGAATTGGGACATTTCCTTGGGAGCGGTCGACGAACCCACCTACATCTATCTGTTGAAGATCGTGGGTGAGAAATGTGTGACGTTAATCAAAAAGGAACACCCCATTAACACGGATCGAACGCTTACCTCAGCCTATCAATGCTTTCAAAAGAACAAACCTTAACTCCGCCCACGAATTTAAAGAGTCTGCCCGTTTCATCCTGTCTCATTCTGCTGCTGCTCCCGATGTTGGCCTTTATCATTAAGGAGACTCAATGCCACGTGTTGTGTGTGATCGGGGACGATCATAAGATCTATTTGAGCATCACAGAGCTCGGATGGTGGATTGACAAGCCAAAGTACTTTAAGAAAGGGAGCCAGCCATTGAAAGACATTGTCAGTGATCCACCCATTGGAATAGAAAGCAGACCCTTTATGGAGCGTGAAACTCTTCTCCCCTTATTAGAAAAGTGTCAACATTTCGAAATATATTTTTTGAGAAAATTACTATCGGATAAAGTGGCAGTATCGGTCATTGCTTATGAACAAATCGACAAAGAATCATTACCAGTCATCAAAAGATCGAATGTGTTCACCCAAACACTCACAATGTGGGTGGAATTCCAAATTGAAAGGGCTGAGATGTACTCTCTAGCCAAACTGTACGACGACGGTCCACCACCGTCTTTTGTTTTGGAGACTGACCCCCTTTTTTTGGATTTAGAAAACTTTGACGAGCGTGGACCAATGAAGTGTGAGCAGTTTTGAAAGCTCCGCCCACAGAGAGGGTAGAAAAGCGTCCGCTCGTCTCATTCTGCCTCTGTTGCCTCTCACCGTCCGCTCGTTTCATTCTGCTTCTGTTACCTCTCACCGTCCGCTCGTTTCATTCTGCCTTCCAGATGTTGGCGTTTTTAATTAAGGAGGGTAAATGTTACGTGCTATGTGTCATCGGAGAGGATCGCAAGATCTATTTGAGCACGAAAGACCTTGGAAGGTGGATGGACGCACCAGAGTTTTTTACCGATAAAGGCGGCCGACCACTTAAGGAGATTATCAGCGATGCACCGGTTGGAATAAGAACAAGAGAATTTATGGATCGTGAAACGCTCATCCCACTACTAAAAACGTGTAAAGTGTTGGAAATATATTTTTTAAAAAGAATACTCTTGGATAAAGTGGTAGTATGCGTTACCTTCTCCAAACGAATGAACAAACAATTGGAATTAGAAGTGATTGAAAGGCATAATGTGGATAAATTTACTTGGTCATACAAAAAAACACTTACAATGTGGACTGAAAATACAATTGAAACAGCCGAGGGCTATGCTATGGCCAAATTACATTATAGTCCACCGTCCCCATCTTTTGTTTGGGAGTAGATCAATGTGAGGCCAAGGGCCAAATTGTCTGTTTTTGGATGAAAAGTATGTAATAATTTTTTCATGATTATGTATGTGTAGATAATTAAAATTGATTATTCTTTTTTAAATTTTTTGTTTTCTTTCACTGTTGTTTGCCAAATTGTTTGTTTTTGGATGAAAAGTATGTAATAATTTTTGATGGTTATGTATGTAGATAATTCTTTTTGAAATTTTTTGTTTTTTTTCACTGTTGTTTGCCAAATTGTCTGTTTTTGGATGAAAAGTATGTAATAATTTTTGATGGTTATGTATGTAGATAATTCTTTTTGAAATTTTTTGTTTTTTTTCACTGTTGTTTGCCAAATTGTCTGTTTTTGGATGAAAAGTATGTAATAATTTTCGATGATTATGTATCTGTGTAGATAATTAAAATTTATTATTCTTCTTTAAATTTTTTGTTTTCTTTCACTGTTGTTTTTATCCTATAACATTGTTGAAACCGCAAAAAAAATTATAACTTTAAAGGTAATATTTTGGGATTTTGAGTATAATTTCTGTTGTGACATTATAATTTTATTACAAAAGTCTATGTATAGCATTTTTTTTAAACATTGATGACAATCTTTTGGGATTTTGTAAATAGATAATAACGATATTCCATATCAGACAGGTCCATTTGAGATTTGAAGTAATCATGTGACTTATTTTCTAATATTGATACCGATTGAAAATATTAGCACACAAAATTTTTCATTTTATTCTTTTTAGGTATGAGAATAAATTTTGAAATGATTGGAAATATTACACTGGTTCACAGCAGTTCATTTATATTTTCCTTCCATTCAGTTGGACATATTCTGATTTATATTTTAGCATTTCTCTAAACGTTGAAGTTGGGATTTTGAGTCTGTGTGAATAGGAAGCCACATCAGACAGGGTGTTTTCATTTTCTGATACCGATTGAAAATATTAGCACACAAAATTTTTCATTTTGTTCTTTTTAGGTAGTATGAGAATAAATTTTGAAATGATTGGAAATATTACACTGGTTCACAGCAGTTCATTTATATTTTCCTTCCATTCAGTTGGACATATTCTGATTTAAATTTTAGCATTTCTCTAAACGTTGAAGTTGGGATTTTGAGTCTGTGTGAATAGGAAGCCACATCAGACAGGGTGTTTTCATTTTCTGATACCGATTGAAAATATTAGCACACAAAATTTTTCATTTTGTTCTTTTTAGGTAGTATGAGAATAAATTTTGAAATGATTGGTAAAAAAAAAATATTACACTGGTTCACAGCAGTTCATTTATATTTTCCTTCCATTCAGTTGGACATATTCTGATTTAAATTTTAGCATTTCTCTAAACGTTGAAGTTGGGATTTTGAGTCTGTGTGAATAGGAAGCCACATCAGACAGGGTGTTTTCATTTTCTGATACCGACATATTGAAAATATCAGGGATGGGCGCAGAATTCATACCACTATCAATGTAAGAAAATTTTCTACCTCTTAATGCGACGAGGTAGAGAAATTTCTTAAACACATTCCGGTATGAATTCTGCGCCCGTGTTCCATCCCTGAAATATTAGCACACAACATATTTCATTTCGTTCTTTTTAGGTATGAGAATAAATTTTGAAATGATTGTGTGAAATTATGATTTTATTCCAAAAAAAGTCTTAAAATATTTGTAAACAATTAAAAAAAAAAAAAAAAAAAAAAAAAAAAAATTTTTTTTTTTTTTTTTTTTTTTTTTTATATATTAAGAATAGGAAAATATTTTTTTCATTATGTTTCTCCAATGGTCATCGGCTCAACGGTTTAACGACCAAGTTTCGACTCCCATTTGCCATTACGTGATTTTGATAACCAGCACCCACACTTTTAATGTTATTCAAGACTTGCCGTATACTTTAAAAATTACGAAAAAACCTCTGCTTTGGTTCATAAATAAATTTCGGGAACATGGCATCCGCGTCGAATACGGCACCATCTACACCCAAAAAGATATCGGTACACTGGGACCCATTTCCACAAAAATTTCCAACGGAGTCGTGCAGCGCTACCTCGAATCCAAATACTCCACTTCCGTCCTCCTCGTCTGCCCCCCCGGATACACAAAGTCGTTTCAAACCGTCCACCCGCAGACAATGGTCGACAAGCTCCTTGGATGACGAGATTCGTCGCTTGCTCAATTTAAAACTCGTCAATCAAATGGTGAGAGGTCGACCCACCGACACCATCCAAATGCACCGAGAGAAATTGGCCCGAGAATTAATGGAATGGATACAACCCTTTCAGGAGGTATCCTATGATTTGACGTATCGCAACCAACTCATGACGTTACTGGCTACCGCGTCCAAAGAGAGTGTCGCCGAACTTTCAACGAATGAGACCGATTGGATTAAATTATTGAATCAGTGGGTTAGGGTCAACAGTACCCATGATATCATTCACGGTCGCGAGATTTTTCGACTATTGGCTGTCGACGGGTTTCGAGGTCATCACCCAAAAGATTTGAAACAATATTTGAGTGGTGTCCTACTGCCACTACGAGTCGAATACCGGATGCACTGTCAAGGTGTACGGGCCATGTATGAATATTTTGATCATGATCCTAAAATAAATTGTTTGACGGGTACAGATTCTGCTTACGTCGTGTTTTTAGCCTTATTGGAATGGTATAGCGAACATATTACGTTATTAGATGATCAATTAATTTATCGAGTGAATCAGGCCAAAAAGTTAGTCGAAGGTTATTTACATCAGCACGGAGAATACTATCAGGATACAAAATGGGTTGATCCAACTTTATTGAAAGAATTTGGTAAAGTGTATGTTCAACAATTTACGGATACTGCGCAATGGCTCACGGTGGGAAACGAATTGTTGAATCATATAAAAGTAAAGTAATGATGGCAGATTTAATTCGGCTCTCTCTTTCCGATGATGATTTGACTTTTTACAAAAAATTACAAATTCTACCCAACGATAAGGTCTATGCGCACCAGCCGGAATTTGAAAGATTTAAGAAACTCTACACATTGT